>JBDJHY010319503.1:0-19155 GCA_039654485.1 Withania somnifera | reverse complement strand
TCTACCTAAAAGAGCATAATTTAAATTATGAAGCTGCTACATTGGAGTATTTAAGGAAGAAGTTGCGCGGAAATCATCCTTTCCTTTTTCTTCCTTCCTTCTTATCTTTTTTTCTTTCTTTTCTTTTATTCTCTTTCATTTTGTTTCTTATTTTCTAACTTTACTTAAGTACTAAGTTACTTCTTATCTTCTTAAAGGGAAAACCACACATCCACCTACATAAACATATATATAATACATATAATATATTAAAATAAAGTATATTAAGTATTGCATAAACTCGTTATAACATGATTATAACCTTTTAAATATAAAAAAAATAATAAAATAATATTTCTAATAAAACCTACCTCTTGAAATAATAAACTTTTCAATATAATTAGACTCATTATCTCTGTTTTAAATATTAGTTGCTTTATAATTCCTTATAAAATAAAAAATATAGGACTACGTTATTCGAGAAATTATGTCATAACTATTGAAAAAGCCATAGAAGGACTTCAAATATATTTTATTTCTATTAAAGAAAAAACATAATTATTATGGAAAATACATACTATGAAATTTTTATCTCGTCAAACTAAATAACATGCAATAGTAAACCCTAGGATTCAAACCAAGAGTTTCTCTATACTAAAGTCCACATTTCAAAGCTACGGAAATGTCAGATTTAAATTTTGATTATTCTTTCGAGGAATTTATTCTCAAATTACCAATTCCAAATTTAAAACTCCAAGAAGAAAATAACGGGGATAAAAAAAAATGACCCCAAGGGTCATTACAACATCCCCCACTGAAGGAATTTTCGTCCATGAAAATCAAGAAATAAGGAATTACATGAAGAATGAAATAGGTAAGGGTATTGGGCTCGCATATCCCTCTCTATATCCCAGGTAGCCTCTTTAGCAGGGCGGTGAGTCCAACGAAACCTCACAATAGGAATATCTCTAGACCTGAGACGTCTCACATCTCTACTAATAATGGCCCCAGGTTGCTCAACATAAGTGAAACAGAAATCCAACTGAACTGACTCAGAATGGAGTACATGGGAAGGGTCTAGCATATATCGACAAAGCATGGACATATGAAACACTAGGTGAACGGCGGCTAAATCTTGAGGTAAGGCTAATATTTAAGTAACATTTCCCATTTGTTCTATTATCTCGTAGGGCTTCATACATCTAGGGCTAATCTTTCCCCTCTAACAAAATCTCACAACGCCCTTCATGGGCGACACCCAAAAGAATACCATATCAATGATAATGAACTACAAAGGTCGGAGTCTACAATCTGCATAACACTTTTGATAGCTCTTTGTTATTTGTAATCTATTCTTAATGATCTAAACTATCTCTGTAGAGTCCCTATCCAGGTTAAGAATTTGAGGCAAAAATCTAAATTCTACTGAACTGACCAATTGACGATCTACAATGGCTACCATAAAAAACCGCAAATGGTGCCATCTGAATGTTGACATGGTAGTTGTTATTATAATAAAACTCTACTAAAGCCAAGTGTTGATCCCAACTATCCCCAAACTTGAAGATTCAAGATCACAACATATCTTGGAGTGCCTGAATAGTCCGATAAGACTACTTGTTTGTCCTGCCGGTGGAAAGAAGAGCTTAGAGCTACCTCGGTACCCATCTCACACTGCATTGTCCTCCAAAATTGTGAGGTGAACAACTTACCTCAATCTAATATACTAAAAACTAGCACCCCAAGAAAATAGAGAATTTTTCCTAACATATAGAGTTGCAAGTTTCTCGATACCCTAAGTGGACAAAGTCAGAAAAAAGTGAGTGGATTTGTTCAATCAATCCATAATGAACCATATACAATCATGACCCTAGGAGTTATGAGGGAATCCTGAAACCAAGTCCATAGTGATCCTCTCCCATTTCGACTTAGGGATATGGAGTCATTGTAATACACCACCTGATCTACGATGCTTAATCTTTACTTGCGGGCAGTTAAGAATCTAAAAACAACCCTGGTGACATCTAATCTCAGACAACATCACTAGTAATGTTGTCTCAAATCTATATACATCTTTGTGATGTCTGAATGTATGGTATATATGGTATCGTGGGCATCACGAAGAATAGTCTAAACTAAATCATCAATCCTGAGAACACAAATATTACTACCCATCCATGGTGCACAATCAGAATCTAGAGATGCACCACTATAATCACCCCTTAGAACCAATTCTCGAATATAAATCAAGGATTTTTCCTCGTACTGTAATTGTCGGATCTGATCTAATAAATTAGGTCTAGCCTCAACATACGCAAAGACTCTAGTCAGATCTAATATGTTTAGTCAAACTAGAAGGTTAGCCAAAGACTGGATGTCTAAGGCCAACAGCCTCACTGAAGCAGAAATAAAAGCTAAGTTGCCTATACAAACAACATTTTGGCTTAGAGCGTCTGCAACTTCATTCGCTCTACCTAGATGATATAAGATGCTAATAACATAATCCTTTAGGGGCTTGGCCCATCTCCTCTGCTAGAGATTAAGCTCTTGTTGACTCAAAATGTACTGAATGCTACGAAAGTTGGAAAAAATCTCGCACTGGACACCGTAAAGATAGTATCTCTAGATCTTGAGTGCAAGGAGTACTATCGCTAACTCCAGTTCATGGGTGGGGTAGTTATGCTCATGAGTCTTCAATTGATGTGAGGCATATGTAATAACTCTTCCATGCCGCATGAAAACACAACCCTACCCAATAACGTAGGCAGAAAAATAAATATTATATTGTTGGCCATCGATTGAGAGTGAAAACACTAGTGCAGAAGTTAGAAACTCCTTGATTCTCAAAAAGTTGGAATCACAATCCTTAGACCACCGAAAGGGAACATTTTTTTGGTGTCCACCTAGTCATAGGATCTTCCATAGAAGAGAAACCCTGCACTAATCTTCTATAATAACTAGCCTACCTAACAAAACTACAGACCTAAAAAGAAATAGTGGGTTGAGGCCGATCATAAACAACTAAAATCTTAGCTAGATCTACACTGATACAGGCTAAAGACATAACATGGCCTAGGAATGCAACAAAATCTAACCAAAAGGCACACTTCAAGAACTTTTCATACAACTGCTCAGACCTTAAAGTGTAGAGCACAACCCTCAAATACTCCTCGTGTTGCTCTCTGCTATGAGAACTCACCGGGATGTCATTAGTAAATACAATCACGAAAGAACCAAGGTACGTCTGAAACACCCTTATCACTAGGTCTATAAACACAGTTGGGAATTAGTCAGCCCAAATGACATAACCAGAAACTCATAGTGCCCATACAAGGATTGAAAAGTGCTCTTCAAGATAACCAAAAACTGAATCTTCAGCGGGTGATAACCCAACTACAAATAAATCTTTGAGAACACTTCTTCACCCTAAAGATGATCAAATAAGTCATCAATCAACAGCAAAGGATACTTATTCTTAAAGGTAACTTTGTTCAACTTCCTGTAGTTAATACACATATGCATAGTCCGGTCTTTTTTCTTCACAAATAATACCGGAGAACCCCATGGATTAACACTAGGGAAAATGAATCCTCACGTAACCATAACTAAACACTAATCTCTTGGAACTCTATTAGATCCATACAATAGGGTGTAATGGAAATAGGAATTGTACCTGGCACAACCTCATAACAAAAAGATATGATTTCACAAATTAAAAGCACCAAATGATATCTTAAACACACTGATTAAGCACTAAAATATGATATTAAAATGGAGGATTTTGCAAAATTAGGTAAGAAATGAGAGAAAACATTATATAGCCTTTTAAGAGGTTCTACAATCGAGCTATCCCAGCATTGTGGTAAGGGTGATTCATAGGACTCAGTGCAATCATGCTAAAGTAGGAAAACCTAGATTTTGCATGAGCTGAGTACTAGTACTTGAATTCAAAATGATCCAAAATAGGAATGGTTACTCACATAAGTCAATCAATCATCCAGTTGAACTAACTCATAATGTATCACATTGGAGGGATCTAGCAAATAGCAGAGGAGCATAGAGACGTGAAACACTGGATGAACTATTGCTAACTATTGAGGTAGTACAAATCTATAGGCAACATTTCCAACCCTCTCAGTAATCTCATATGGCCCAAAGAATCTAGGTATATGCTTGCCCCTCCAACCAAATCTCATGATGCCCTTCATGGGCGAAACCTGCAGTAATACCATGTCTCTAATTCTAATCTCAATAGGTCAAAGTCTGCAATATGAATAGCTCTTCTATCTACTTTGTGATGTTCATAATCTATCTTGAATAACCCTGACCCTCTATGTAGCATCTCAAACCAAGTCTAAAATCTATGGTAAAATCTTGACACTATACCAATCAATCGGTGATTTGCAATGCCTAACATACAATGGCTTGAATGGTGCCATTTGAATGCTTTAATGGTAGTTGTTATTATAAGAGAAATCTTATGAAGAAAAATCTAATACCACAAAAATCAAAGACATAAGCCTGAAACATATCTTGGAGTACCTGAATAGTTTGGAATGGTTGTCAGTGTGCGGATGAAAAGAAATACTTAAAGCAACCTCTGTACCCATTTATCGATGTAAAGTCCTACAAAACTTTAAATTAAATTGTCTAAACCCATCTAAAATGATAGAAATTGGAACCCTACACATGTGAAGAATCTCCTTAACATATAAGACAACAAGTCTCTCGGCACCCCAAGAAGATGAAGTCGGTAGGAAGTGAGAAGATTGATCAATCAATCCACATTGAACCAAATACAATAATGACCCATAGAAGTATGATGGAGTCCAGAAATAAAATCCATAGTAATTCTCTCCCACTCTGTCTTAGGGATAAGGGGTTGTTGCAGCACACCACCTAGCCGATGGTGCTCGAACTTCATATGCATGCAGTAGAAATATCGGTAAACAAACCTGGCAACCTCATATCTCAGCTGATGCCACCAATATTGCTATCTTAAATATCTACACATCTTTGCTATACCCTGATGTATGGAATACTTGGTATAATGGTCCTCATGAAGAATATTCAGAATCAAATCATCAACCTTGGGAACATAAATATGGTTTCCATCCATAACACACCGTCAGAATCTAAAGACGAATTGTTGTAATCACCCCTCAACTCGTTCAACGACTCTACTCAAATCTAATATGTCGACTCTTACCAAACGGTTAGCCAAAGATTGAACGTCCAGGGCTAATAGCATCTCTGAAATTTAGATGAAATACTAACTACCCATACTAATATTTTTCTGACTGAAGGCATCTAAAACCACATTCACCCTATTTGAATGGTAAAGAATATTGATATAATAATCCTTCAGAACCTCAAACCATATCATTTATCTAAGATTCAGCTCCCTCTAGATTAATATAAACTGCAAAATGTGATGATTAGTCAAAATATCATATTAAACTCCATAGAGGTAATGTCTCTAGATCATAAGCGTAATAATTACCACTACCAACTCAAAATCATGGGTGAGGTAGTTGTTTTATGAACCTTCAACTGACATGAAGCATAAGCAATAAATCTACCCTATTTTATTAGTACACACTCCAAGCCAACACCGGAGGTATCATAATAAACTATATATGGATGGCCCTCAACTCAAAGTGAAAATACTGGTGTTGAAGTGAGAAACTCCTTAAACCTCTAAAAACTAGACTCACAATCCTCATATCATTAGAAAGGAATATCTTTTTGGGTTAATTTTGTCATAAGAGCTGCTATAGATGAAAAACCATATATGATTCATCTCGAATAACAAGATAACCTACCAAAAATACAAACCTCTAAGGGAGTACTAAGTCGAGGCCAATTATGAATGGATGAAACATTTGTTGGATCCACGTTGATACCCTCTAAAGATACAATATAACCCAGAAAGGCTACAAAATCTAACCAAACACATATTTTGAGAACTTCAAATATAGCTAATCAGTTCTCAAAGATTGGAGTACAACTGTTAAATGCTTCTCATGTTGCTTCCTATTCCAGTAGTAAACTAGAATATCATCAATGAACACAATCAGAAAGAAGTCTAGATACAACCTAAAAACTCTGGTCATAAGATGTATCAACGCGGTTGTGGAATTACTCATTCCAAAAGGCATGACCAAGAAATCACAGTGTCCATACCAGGTCCAAAAATTTGTCTTTGAGATGTCCCTAGCCTAAATCCTCAATTGATGATAACCTGACCATAAATCAATCTTCGAGAACATAATAGCACCTAAAGCTAATCAAAAAGGTCACCAATTTAAAAAAAAGGATACTTATTCCTAATGGTAACCTTACTAAACTACATGTAATCAATACACATGTGCATTATCCCATCCTTCTTTTTCATAAGCAATACTAGATCACCCTACAAATAAATACTAGAAAGGATAAAACTTGTGGCAATAAAATCCTAAAGTTGAGTACTGAGCTTTTAGATATCTTCTTGAGCCATATGACGAGGTGCAAAGGAAATGGTCCAGGTGCCCAACTCAATCTCTATATTAAAATTTACAACACGCTCTGGTGGAAAGGCAGGCAACTCGTTAGGGGAAATCATAAGATACTGTCTAACAACGGGCACTGAGTTAGGGGAAGGAGGATCAACACTCAAATCATGGAAATAATCTAAGTAAGTTGTACAAACTCAGCTTAGAATCTATTGTCCTACATACTCAATATTACTGGCACAGGGAAGTGGCTAATAAGACCCTGCCACACAACCGGGGGTATACCAGCAAAGATAAGGTATTTTTCTTAGAAAAGAAATCCAGCATCGCATGATAAGGAGATAACAAAACAATTACTAGAATCATATCAAATTCAATCATGTTTAGATCCACAAGATTAGTCCAAGTGTCGAACTCGCATATAGTCATAACACAATCTTGATGAATCCAATCTACCACTGTAGAGCTTGCCTGTGGGAGTGTCCACACTCAAAGTCATAGGTAAAGGCCGACACATAACACCCTAATGGGTCACAAAGTAATGAACACATAAGAGTATGTAAAACCAAGGTCAAATAGCACTAAGGTTGGCTGGTGACAAGTATCAAAAGTCTCTTCCTGGGATCTATCGAGTACATTATAAAACTGATAGTGCCCAGTGCCCTACTAACCTCCTCCTCTATCCCTCTATCCCCCACCATGACTGCCTCGAGTTACTTTCTAACCACCCTTTAACTGGTGATGGTAATTCCTCTAAAGACTATACGGTATATGTTGTTGGATGAATGACCCGATGTTGTAGGTAATCTCTAGCATAATGGCCTGTATCTTCACATTCATAGCAACCAAAGTCCCACCCTAAATCGTACCCACTAACAAATCCTCTCTAGCCACTATAGCCCTGTACCCCAGTAGATGCGCCCCTAATGGGATGGCTACTCTTACCAGCATCAGCTGACAACAAGAAAGCCTAAACTAGTTTACTATGTTGTCCTAGATATTGTTGCTCCTGTTTTTGATATATTTGGTGTTGAGTCCTATGCCTGTCATACAATCTCCCAAAAGATCGCGACCCACTAAAATAGCCCTGGCGGTACTGTCTCTTATCGCAGCTCCTATGGGCTGAGCAATGTTATCTATCCATGTTATGAACATAATACACCACTTCCAAAAATGGACTACCCTGAGAAAGCAATACTCAATATCTATATGTAATTACAATCTCAACCCAACTTCACAGAAGTGAACCCGCCTAGTCTCTGTCGGCATAATAATATCCCCCTAACTCAAAAGTTAAGTGAAGCGTGCCTCATACTCAGAAACTATCATCGATCCTTGACGCAAATTAATAAAATAATATCTGAGTTCCTTGTGAACACTTCAGGGAACATATTGAGCCATGAAGGCATCCACAAACTTGCTATATATCATAGGTGCATCCCCTAAAGGTTTTGCTCTCTATTTGTTGTCCACAAGGCCTTAGCCTGACTCTTTAACTGATATCTAATGAAATCACCTAGATGAGTCTCTTTCAAAACTAAGGTTTGAAACCTCTCCTCACACTCTATGATAAACTCATAAGGATCTTGTCTAGAGTCACCAAAGAATTTATGAGGACGCATACAAATGAAATGACTATGTATCTTCCGATCCTTGGAAGTTATAATACAAACTTTAGGCTAAGGATGAATTGGAGTCTGAAATAGGATGTGGAGAAGAACTGTGGCTATCAATGGTATCATCTAAATAAGAGTATATGGTAAACCTTATGGAGCTCTATTAATTTAATTCTGACCCTTATTAGGAGGTGCTCTACAAAACATAGTAAGCATACGCTTCCACATGTCTCTTAGTACATTATAAGAAGGTGCCTGTGTCAGTTGTATAGGTAGATCTATGGGTGTAGGATATATTTCTTAACTCTGGCCCATCCTCTTCCATGGGATCTATCTCTACCCTGTCCCCTAACTGGAGCTCTCGATAGAGGTGATGGAGCATCATCATCCTTGAGTGTTGAACATGTATGGGACATCTACAAAAGAATAAAACCAAGGTGAATAATTAGGAAACATCAGAAGAAAGATTCAATGAAATTCATCACTATATAAGATCCATGTAGCCTTCTGAAGATAGGATATGAACTTCTATGTATTGATCTATGGGACTCTGCCAAACTCTCGCTCCTACAGCCAGAGATATTAGTGAAACTAGAGCTCTAATTACACTCTGTCATGACCTAAAAATGGAATTATGATGGAGTCTACATCACACCTATAGACAAGCCTAATCCTGGTTTAGAGCATTGAGAGGTGGCCCAGTACCAATTACTAAATAGAAAAGAGAGAGGGATGAAAAAGATATATGCAGAATAGTACAAATAATACAACCTGGTACAAATAATAAACAAAGATACATAATATAAAATAACTCCCCAAAACCTGGTACCATGGTTATCGAGCATATATATGCAGAATAGTACAAATAATACAACCCACCATGGGGAAAACTATAAAATAATTGTTCAGAACCAAAATAAGACAAGTTTGATGATACAAGGAAAACGTGCATACATGAACGTCAACTAGTCTTCGTGTCTCTTGAAATAGCACCAAGCTAACTCATATGATTGTGCTCACCCTGTTGACTCATGCTATGACCTTCATCAGAAAGGATGCAGAAGTATAGCATAAGTACCAAAACAATGGTAACAAGTAGGCATCATAGGCAAGTCAGGCATAAGTAAGTATAAATAAGGTAAAGTGTGATCAAATAGCACGAAAAGGAGTAATAGTCTCAGTATCAGCTAGCAAGCATGAAAAGAAACCAACTTCCATGGTATAACACATAGGACCTAAGAACATTACAACCAACGTGACACGTACCTGGAGCTCCAACGTAACTATCACAACAAGGAATCATAAAAAAGACGTGAACTTATCTAATCAGAAGGAAAGTAACCACAACAAGCCTAGCTAGAAACAAAGTACATTAACATATAAGTAATCCAATGGTACATCCCCTGTAAGCCTAAAGAGTACAACCAGGTGCGAATAATGCAACGCATAGGGGTTTTAAAGAGTAAATAGTTATCGTACGCACCCTCTTTTATTTATAATATTAAATGAAGGGACCCACAAAATGCTTTTCTTCCTACCACTCCTAATCCTATACACCCTTCCCCAAGGTTGTGCAACATACCTAGTATCTCAAGCATGGCCACCTAGGATGGAATGTCTGCTATAAATTCTTCTATGATTGAGGATACTCATTATTTAGGAGTCCTACAGGAGCTGATCTCAAATACGCTTACTTTGCCTTGTCATTGATTTCCTTATGACTCTTGTGGGACATCATCCCATCTCTTTTTTGTTGAAACAATTCATCAAGATTCACCTTTTGATCCAAAGGTTTCATACCTTTTTGAGGAAGGGGATAATGCCAAACGAGTGGTTATATTCATCATGTCCCCCTTATTCCTGACATGTTATGGTGTTCTGGGTCTGGTTCACAAAGATCTTCAATCTGAACCTTCACATCTACTCTCTCTTAGACGATAAATCATGCCTTCACTATAACAAGAATATAGTAATTGGAGATCTATGGCTTATCTTTTCTTCATATTATATTGCATTTCCCTAAGGGGGTATGCTGCAAGAGAATAGGTGAGCGATAAGCATAAAAGGTATGCCCGAAGGGTAGTAGCAATAGTGTGATTCCCATCGCATCACTGAAATCTGTATGATAGAGGTCACATCGACTAACTTGTATCAGGTGAAGAGAAAGGGTGGTAGGCTTAGTAGGGCTCACACCTACACTATCACTACTAATTAATCTATGAGTCCCTATGGATCTATACATGCAATTCTCTCAATTTTGGAAGAGCAAACGGAAAGAGAACTCCTTTGTCCTATCTACTTCTTCCACTTACTAGGAATGAAAATTTTTCCAAAAATAAGAATTTTTATTTACAGATTTCTTCTTATTATTGTATAAATATTATGTTACAAGCATCCCTTTCGTGACTCAAATAGCCAGTATACTTTCTTGCTCAAATAGGCGGGGGATTTATATTTTCTTGCAATGTCGAATGTTTGCCTTTAGTTAGAAGTAGAATTAGAGGGATTGTTTTTCCTACACTTTAGAAAAAAGTCAAAAAGTATGGATGAAGTAAAAAAAGTAGATGAGGAGTGAGAAAGAGAAACCTGGTTATGGGAACCGAAGGTTAGGCTGACTACTTTAGTAGAGAAAAACCTAAAAATGTTTATTCCTACTCCTTACCCTTCTTAAAATGTTAATGATTCCCAAAATACTAATATACCCTTATGTCTACAGTTGTCGAACTACTTTCTTCCTGTAACTTCTCTAGACACTTCTACATCTATCATTTTCAGGAAAGCTTGATTTTAGGAGTGATCCTTCGCCTTTAATAAGGAGATATAAAACAAGCTTAATTACTAAAAAAGTGGCAGGAAGCACCTTCTTTTTCATATTAAATTCAACTTTCTCTCTTTTTACTAATAGTTAACTTCTCATTGTTGTTCGGATCTTGACTGGATCCGAGCTTCCCGCTCGATGTTTTTTGGAACTCTACAAGGGTCTTACCAACTTATTTGTTTACTATATTTGAGTCATTGGAGTATATTAGGATTATATTTCAAACTGATATTTGTGCTTTTTATCCCGGGTAAATATTGCAGAGCATCGAATTTGGTGGTCGATAATTGTTCAAATTTGGTAAAGGTTGTCACAATACCAGTAGTAGGATAGAGGACTTATTTTGATGCCCCTAGAAAAATATACAATGTCTCCATCGTTGACATTCATCAAGAAGGCCATATGGATTGGCCAGGGTCTTCTTCATCTAATGACACCTCAATCCTTAACCCTTCAAAGTATCTTTTTGATAGGTGCCTTTATTTGTAAGGGGAATTCCCTGCTGATAGATCTCGCTTAGTGACCCCATCTTCCACTTCCACCGCCACCTTCCAACCCATGGGAGATAATGTCAAGGAATGAGTGAGTGGTCATAAGACTACCTATTAAACATTCAATGAAACCTTTGTTCGACTTTGGAAATATAACAACAATATCTCTCTTGGTCTTTATGGTATGTGCTTGACGGCCCATAATAAGATGCTCACTTGGAGACTTCTTACACCAGTTGTTCCAAGTGTCTCTGCTTGTTGAACCACATCCGGTAGACTCCTTTTCTGCTCATCCCCTTTGTCATCTCATTGATTGGGATACTAATACATAGGTTCCTAACTTAGAATGGATGGCAGAGCATAGATGGAAAGTAGTTATATGGATGCGATGCCTTACCCATAGATTTTTTCCATCTCTCAATATAATCGTATGGGAGTCTCCCTAGGAGGGACTTCTAGAATGACCGTACTGAGGAATTCTAACGTACTCAATAGAGTTATGGTTGTTGATCCCTTAGAGTCCACCAAAAGGTTCAATACAGATTGTAGGAAGTGGGTAATACATTTTTTGTATTTCTATGAGAAGATCGTTGAAACCCATAATTCCCAGTAGTGAACTGTTGGCATATCGCATGTAACATATCCTTATTAAGTAATAGGTCTTTTAGGGGGCCAGCTTATGAGCTAGTATTCTCTCTGACTTGATAAAAGGTATCACCTCCCCACCCAATTCTATCAGCGGACCCTTTCTTTTGCTATACTTAAAAGAGTCTTTCATGGTCCAATTATTATTATAGCATTCTCTACTATAGAATTGGGACTTTCGGGTAAACCCGAGGCTTCTATGTATAAGGCAGCGCAAAAAAAGCTTAAAGGAATGTTAAAGAAAGCGGCAAGGGCCAAAGAAGGGTGGAATATGTAAGGCATTTTATCCCCCACCCACTAAGTAGTAGGGTGCTTGTGGTTGGGGTTCTACAATGAAACAAACAAATAAAAGGTTGTTCTTTATTGTATGGTCTTTAACCTCCCCACAATGATGGTTCTTTTGTCTTGGGGAGCATTGAAGATTGATTTTTTAGAAGACTTTTCATGGTCAACAATACAATGTATTCTTAGTAGAACCAATCTTATTCTCTAAACAATCAGAATTTCATACTTCTGTTGGATCCTCCCACTCTCCTTATTGATCTTGTGTAGGTAGATATTTCCTGCTAGTGCCAATAGTAATACACTGATGAGGGATGGAGTCAGGGCCCTTCTCACCTCCAGTGAGTGATCTATCAGAAGAGACTTCCTGAATAGGGTAAAAGAACTTGGGATCGTCGATCTCTTCCTTGAGTCATGGTGTGAAAACACTTCTTGATGTCGAATTCCAAAAACCTACGAGACATTCCTCACTCTTATTTCATTCAGCTTAGGAGGGAGTGGAAACTTTGACCCGAGAAGAAATGTGATGTGTTTGGGAACTTGATATTGTAAATAGATTCGAGTACCATTCCAATCGCCTCTTTCACGATCCTTTCTAGAGGTAGAACAATTGTGGGTGGTTTAAACTTCTACCATTATTTCTTTCTTTATATTGTAAAGGGGAGTATTCCCTTTTTTTCTCTCTCTGTTGATAGAAAAAGGGCACTAATGTCGGTCAACTTACTGACTCATAGGTATTCACTCAGTGTAGTCTTTTTAGTTCTAGAGAATGGTTGCCACTTTTACCAAGACCAAAATGATTATCCTTTCCTGACGGATCTACATCCATCCCTGAATGTCATCACTTACTGTTAACTTCCCTGCCATTCTTGTAACTATCATTTGTAATTTGTGTAGCTCTGTTTGTACCCCTCTGATTGGAGGAAAAAGAAAGGATTTCTCAGAGCAACTCCCTAGGTTCTAGACCAAGGAGTCAACTTTACCGTATGAGATCTCGGTACATGTAACATTTCGTGAAAGTGTAAAAGTTTTACCACTATTGAGGATGCCCTTCCAATCTTATATAGGTCATCTAAGGGTTCACCACGGTTCATTGTTATACTTACAAGAAGGGATTCAATCCCACATACAAAATCCTCATAAAAATCCAACTAGTAGCATAGTAATCAGGCAGAAATTCCATACATAGGGTATCCCATATATCATATATATCAATGGAAAATCTCAAGTCCAATGTAGAAAAATCAAATATCAGTAAAACCCAACTGTCGACATGTCAACAATTCATAGATCATAGTGACGGGGAAGTGTGAGAAAATAGCTCCATACTGCTCATAAGCGCTATCATGTAAAATATAAATATAGTACAAAGAAAATGACTTTTCGATATCATACTATTAAAAGACCAATTAACTTTTAAAACATAAATGCATGCTTGTGAAAAAAATAATCAACCTACCTAGAGAGGCTCGAAGCCACAAACATAAATCTCAGGGATGTTTCTAAGCTCTAACCACTAGTATAATTCCTTTTCTAACCTCAACTACATTTCAGAGTCGGCTTAAAACATGTAGATAGGGTCTTGTATCCCTAAGGATGTATAACCAATAAAGTGGACAACAAGAATGATTGTAGTCCAGGATACAACTAAACGGGCTCCAAACTAGTAACCTAGACCTGAGCTAGAAATTTACCAACCATATATAATACCAAATACCTAATCTAAGATAAGTAAGTGATAGCCTACATGAATTCTAGCGATAAACTCGACGAATGTGCTAAAATAATTGAGAATCTCAAATGAAAATCAAATTCACACAAAGCTAGCAAAACATAACCCATGCATCAAGACGAGTAAAACAAGGCCTATATTACCATAGACATATCAGGGTTAGAATCCAAACTAAAAACTGATCTATAAACCCTAGTAGCTCAGAAAAATAGAATATTTATATCAACATGTAGAGCACATCTCAAGGAACATATGTTACAAAATAAGGCTCATCTTGATGGATAATAATGAAGAAACTAATCCTTAAAATGTTTGTGTAATATATGAAACTTACAACAATAGCAAAAATAATTAATTAGTCAGTAGAAACTAGCATAGAAACACCAAGATATGATTTCAAATTAAAACACCAAATTATCTCTTAAACATACTAATTAGGCTCTGAAATTTGGACAAAAATAGAAGGATTTTTTAAATTTCATCAGGAAATGAGAGAAATTTTTATATAACCTGCCGAGAGGTGCCGTGATTTGCACCCTCCCAATGCGATAGCACTGAGAAGATTTCTCGGGGCACAACACGACTATATTTCCTTAGCGCGATCATGCTAAAGGGGTAAACCTAGATTTTGCATGAGTGCATCCCTCTAGCCCTATCGCATTAAGCATTAGTAGTTGAATTCAAAAATGATCCAATATAAGTATGGATTAAAACGGAGTCCCAATTTGACAATCCATCTATGAAATATTCATATAATAGATATTCTAGACTCAATTGAAAAAAAATGGTGATCCGATATCATATAGGGTGAGTAAGACCCGAAATGACAAGGGAACGAACCTACTGGTATCATAGTAACAAAATACTTGGGGTAGTTACAATAATTATCTAAAATGGAAAGAGTTGTCAAAATATGCAAAAATGAACCCGAGGGTAATTACAAGTTCTTTATAGTAATTTGTATCTTGTAGTTTCTATATAAAGTTATCTATAAATGAAGTTTTTGTACACTAAGTCCCCACATTCTTTCTGATTGATGCCAAAGTGGGAGAAATATATCTTTGTGCATGAATTTGTCTTTGTGTGCCTTATCTATATGTCTAATAGTTTTTCTACAAGAAATCATAAATACAGGGGAAGCACATAATAAGGCATTATTATTTCCATCCATCAAAAGGGAGAGATTGTTAATGTCAATTTCAATGAATGACAAAAATACTGCAAGGTCTTTTATCTAATATTTTAAAAATAAATAAAAAAAAGATGTCCATCAAGTCACTCTGTTGTATATTGAAAGTATTAAAAAAAATCTATGTTGGAAGTTGATGGTTGAGTTGAAATAAGTTAGTACTACATTGGAAAATGGTGATCATTAATGTTCACAAGTTACTAATGCCAAACTTCTCTTTGAAAGAATTAAAATGCACAGGATGTTCCGAAGACTCAGCATCCAGAAATGTAAAAGAGCCATTAATATTACTCTCCCTTATTCTTGGAAAGAGTCCACCATCTTAAGCTCTTTTCGAGGATCAAATCCTTTGGTTTTTTCCAATGCCTTGTTACCACATCTCTATAAATAACTAGTCTTCAGTAAGAGAGGCATGCTTCATAAGCCCTCAACTATTTCTTTATTATCTTTACTTTTAACAAGCAATGTAAACATAGTGTTTTAATAAGTACATAAAAATAAGGGAAGGGAAAACTAAAGTGAGGCATAGAATAAAAAAGAGTTTATGCTAAGGTCTTGTCTAGTCTTAGAAAATTTATGCATATGTTGAGTTCTTGTGTAGGCTCAGTAGGTATTGTAAATCTAAGTTCTGATGTAGGCATAGCTATGTTTGAGTGTATGTTGAGTACTTGTGTAATCTTTGAAGGAGTGTGAGATTGAGTTTTTGTGTTGGCTCAATCATTTACAACAATTGTAAACCAAGATTTTGAAAACTCATTTGTGAAAGAGAAAAATAGCGGAATCGTCTTACAACCCTCTTGAACCCTAACCAGTATAAAAATATCACTTTCTGTGCTATATTTACATTGTATGTTCATCAAATTGCAGTAATTGTCAACTCGATCTACAAGATACTCAATTAAGGAAAAACAAAATTTGCAATTCACCTCTCCTTTGCACTTTCAATTTTATCCTTCGAAGACACCCAAAATACATTTCGGCATGAGCATCATCCTAAAAGATAAATCGTGCTCGATCTTCCATCACAAATAGATAGAAAATATAGTATAAGTGCCAATAACAAAGGGTACCTACTAGGCTTCATAGGCCGACCCGAGCATGCATAGGATACAAATAATAAAATGGCTAGATCTATGCCAACAGGTATATAATAGGTAAGTAATCACAAGTAGATAAGGGGTTAATGATAAGAAGGTAAAATAAAGAAAGTATTTAAATAACTATGGTGATATATGAAAAAAGCTAAGGAAAGATACAAGATAGTATGTAGACTAACCAAAGGGAAAATTTACACACTGTGTTCATTAATGGAATATCAAAATAATGATAAAGAGGTGCTAAAAGTATAAAAGTAAGACAAAGCCACGGGTAAGATAAGGGAGTAATAGACAGCTAACAGAAGTGAACTATTGTGTAAGGTTAGTCTAAGTGAATAATATCACATCTATGCAGCCGATCCAAGAAAACTACATGAACGAGTAATGCCAAAGGCAATGCGACACATACCTAGAGCTCTAGTGCAACACTAACTAAGGTATGCATGTGAATGTAAAATGTTGTCCTTAATATAGTATATGATCCTAGTGAGGGTACGCAAAAGACTTCAACTATCACCAACGAAGACATATAATAAATTAAGTAAAGCCTGTAAAACCAAAATATCCCTATAAGATCATCCGGTACACTCAGAAAAGAAAGCAACCATAACCTAGATGACCCTACATAAGACCGGCAAGTACATCCAATCAACTAAGAAACCCACATAACTTCCCCCATAATACCAAAGGGTACACCCCAAAAATGATATATATGCAATGAAAGAGGGTGACGGAAAGTAAATTTTCCACAATAAAAACCTCGCATGCTCCTCCTCTGGTACTATGGATTGCATGAAGGACCCATGGTAGACATCTTTTTAGACTTCACCTCTACCATATATCCCTTCTCTAGGCTCATCCAACGACCGAAACGGCAGGTCTAGTGAGGGGCACAACCAACCACATGCCAATCCTTGTAGTACTTCTATCATCAAAGAAATTGTCCAAAAACCAAAGCTCAGCTCGTATATAATATCCCAGTCATTAATTCAGTACATCATCTTATGAGAAAATATTGCATCATCGGCGATAATTTAGAAAGTAGCTTAGGATGTGTGATAAAATAGCTCTATACTGCTCGAAAGTCGTGGAGAGTATAAATATAGAATAAGAACCATTTTCCTATTCAAAAGATGATTATTATTATATTTTTTAAATGTTGATCCATACCATAGGGTGGTCATGGAAAGTATACATACAAATAGAAAAACTCTTACAAGTGTTAGATAAAAATCCTAATTTTCTTAATATATTATTAAATCGCTTATTTCAATGTCCAATCTTTACTCATAGATAATCAATGCATGATAGTAAAAAAAGTATTCAAACCCTAGAAAATTTTCAAACACATTCTAGATCATCCAAATTCCAATAGTAAATATAATCTTAATGGAACAAATGTATGAAAAACCCAACACGGCCCCAAGGTCTAGAACCTCCACCCAGGCCTGCAAGGGGTGCTAATAAAACATTTAGCAAGTAAATAATACAACATCCATCTATAAAGTCTATGGTATAAAAAACGCATTCATTTAAAGGTCAAAATAACCGTATAAATCAACTAAAAAGTAACAAAGTTCAGAAAGGCATGTACAACAGAAATTCTACCCAACAATTGTTGTCTAGGGTCCAGGTACCGACAACATGCTCGATAGAGTAATCACAGTCTAATCCAAAATAATATAACAGTTAAGGTATATAAAAGAGAATACATGATAGATACATCATCTATAACTTACAAGACCATCCGTAGGGTGGTAATAGCACAATTACTAAGGTGGAAAAGCATCAAGTGGCATCAAAGTGAATAACATAAGCTTGGGTCGCTAATTATAATTCCCGACCCTATATTCTAGATAGATCATTACAAATATCATACATATGCACAATCTAAAGGAAAGTAGTAGTAACCTACTTTGAGGCCAGCGAAGATGTCCAAACGAGAAGCTCAAAATCTAAACATCAAAGAATATTCTGAATGAGCTCAAAACTTGTTTTGAAGCTTTTCAATTACCTGGATCTTACGATATCCACAAATTATTATTCTTAGTTTATCTTCCAAATATCATAGATACCTCTCCTCCAAATCCTCTCAAAAGACACCTTTATTTGCTTTGTTATAACGTCCAAGAGAGAGGGATTGGAGCCCTATAAATTTGACTTCATGCTTGATAAGTAGATGCATAGAGCACTAATATCCCACTAGCTAAAGTAAAACTTAAGGAAATAATTCCACTCAGAAGGAACACTAGTAACAACATCAATCTTCAGTAATATGTCAACAGGAATGCCATAATTTTAAGATGATTTACTGGTTTTCTATTTTAAATTCATCCGCTACTTAAAATAAACCATGTAGCTATCTGTACAACAAAAAAAAGACTAAATAAAATATGCCTCTTTATTAACCATCATGTATTTCCCCTACATTGACGTGATCAATACTACTATTGAAGTTAAATAAGGATCTAAAGAATAAGAGAGGCTAGGCTATATTAGTAACGAGCAAACCTTGTATGTCTATCCCAAAATATTTTTTTCCCTATTTTGACTTTTGTTTTAGAATCACTTCTTTCTCTCATTCAAAGCCGTGTGAGATGAACTCAAGTAATAACTCGGGTTCCAACAAGCTACTGCTACTACTATTTAATTAGGAATTGATAATCTTTTATCAATACCGTCAAAGGGATGGACCATAGGTTGATAACTTAATTTCAAGTTAGTGACACCATTGTACTAGCATTATTTGAAGTCATCATCCTAGTTACCACGTAAGTGACTTAGGTGTCACCACTCAAGTACCCTCTAG
>JBDJHY010319291.1:0-19157 GCA_039654485.1 Withania somnifera | reverse complement strand
AAGTTCATACGACATAATTTTTTTTAATCTTATTATAAATAAAGGTATTTTCGTTCTAAGTCTTTGAAAAACTGTCGAAACTGAATTTTAAACTTTTTAGAAGAATATAACTATCAGAAAACATTGATTCACTCTCCTCATTCCTTATTAAAGCCCCAACATTCAAGAACTTGAAGAAGAGTCAAAATTAAGAATTTCTTTCAAAGGCTATTCTCTAAGTTTTGTTCTTCAAGGTATGTAAGGTTGCTTTATTTCATGAATTTTTTTACTGTAATTTTTTCATGTTTTTTTAATCTCTATATGGATGATCTAGGTTAGAACTAAATCCTTTGTGAACATAATGAGTTTTTTAGTTCTTCAAGAGTGTTTATAAAAAATCCTTATTCTGGTTTTTATCCCTTGAATTTAGCTTAGTTATATTATTTCTTAATTCTTCTCATGAACTTGAGTAAATTAATAGAACCCCACGACATCTTTGAACCCTTGTAGAACCAAAAACCTTTTTTGTGATGCTATTAAGTTTATGAATTTCGGTTGCAACTTGATTTTGAAAATACTAATGTATAATTTTTTAAATAAAAGCCCAATTGCTATTGTTTCAAGTTAAGAAGTTTAACCTACTTTCATGCCTTTATAAGATACATTAAAAATTTCATGAAATTGAACCACTCTCTGAACTTCATATTTATGGATTCTGTTTAAACTTTATGAATTCATCCTACGATTTTGATATCTCTATGAGAGTGAAGTTTTTGAAAGATTTCTTATGAAAATTTAAGAACTTCTTACGTCTATGAAATTAGATTTTGAAAGAAAGTATTATTACCTTAAAACTCCAGAACTAGCACATAATCTAGTACTTGCATATTAATTGGAGTGTAATATCTTAAAAACAAAATGTTTAATAATTTAGAGCATACGGGCTTATAAACAATATGTTTAGTGATATGAATTTAAGTCAATGGATTCACAAAATGATTTTCAACTTATTTTACAAGTATATAATATGAGAATATATATATTTTAGAAAAATTATTTAGTACTGAGATAGGTATTGGATCGGAATGGGCATACTATCAGAAATTATGTCTGCCACCCTACATTATAGATCATTCTGCTAGTGAGTGACTTCTATCATGCTATCCAAAATGAATTTATTATGAATCCTTATGATATGTTTGTTCTACTATTCCAGTAAGATGTAGGAAAATTCTATCAACATGGGCGCATGACGTTGGGCATTATGAGTTCAATATATGTCGGTTATAAAAACTTTTTCATTTTTTTTTATTTTCTTTGATTATGCATTGTTTATGACTTTTACATGTATTCTAAGTATGATGACATTTCAGACAGTCAACTTTAGTTCATGATTGGGTTTTAGAGTAATTTAAGTTTCTTATAATTTAACAGTGTATGTTCTTATTTCTTCTGGAACAATCACAAACACTTTTTTGATTATGGATCTACTAAATTTATTAATAATTTTACATTAATGTTATGTCATATCTCAGTCTTTGTTTACTTTCATTTCATTGAGTTACCTTATATCTTACTCATATTTATTTCGTGATCGATCAGATGTCACCTTTCTTTTATGTTACATTCAAATTTATTGGGTATTGATATTATTTCATTCAATATTCAATGTATTGATGCTCTTACCGTTATATTATTTCATGATATAACTTCAAGTGTTTAGGTGCATGATTGGACTCTACAGTAGGCCCCATATTCTCAATTTTGGGTAAATTATCATCATTTCATAGGACTTAGATTATGGTATAGTTCAATAATTTTGATTTATTTACATAAAGGTAGCCTAAGTCTTCTCTTGATAAATAATATTCATCATGTCAGTAGAGGTTCCATAATTAATTACGTTGATCAGTTCAGTCTTGTACTTTAGAATTTTATTTGACTAAATGTTATTTTTTAAGAGAATTTTTATTTAAAGTATAAATATCATTGCATGATTTTTAGTGCTTTCAAATTTATATCTTAGTCATATACTCATGTGTTATATCAAGTGGTTCGCCTGAATAAGCAATGACATTGGGTGTCAGTCATGTCTAGGGTCTAAGTTTGAAGCATGAAAAATATTATATTAGAATACGGAGTTAAAATATCATAGAATGTGTATGACTTCTAGTGGAGTCATAATTATATATATGAAGTGTGTCACACTTATTGCTACAAGGCATTTAGTAGATGATTTTTCTTCATTCACATTCTAAATTGTCCTATATAGTTGAGCCTTAAAAAATGATCATGACTCGTGCATTGTTTTCTTCTTACCATCTATGCCTCGTCTTTAAACGGATGAGAGATGATGTAAATCTAAATTCTTACTAATGTGTTACTTTTAGATGAATATTATCATGAACGGAAGAAGTTGTACAAGGACTAATAGGGAGTATGGACCTACTCACTAATGCATTTGGTTCTCATATTCCTCCCCCCGGTAACAATAACACTACCCCTGCTCCAAATAGGGTCATTCGTAAAATTCAGGAAATGTGATAATAGCATTTGTGTTAAGCGTAGCAAGGGACACTTAAAAGTGTGCCGCATGAGTCTCGATGTATGTTATCGATGTGGCATTCAAGACCTTATAAAGAGAGTGCCTATTATTCAGCCATGTTAATAACAATTTCAAACCCATTCGAACTGTGCGGCCACCTTTTTGCATCTGATGTAGAAAGGGTCAGGGATCTATTCTCTTGGTACAGATAAGTGCTTTAGATATAGCCTTCTCGGTCATGTTTGAAAGAGTTATCTCTTATAGAGCATATGGTAGTAAGAAGTAGGACATTATTATATCAAACTCACTCATAAATTCATGAATAAATTCATTTTTAAATAAATAATAATATCGGTAGTATGCCACATCTTTATTCACACTTTACTCCAACCATTTAGAATTTGGGCCATTGACAAATTTGAAACAAAGTGACACATTTTACCTCTTATTTCAGTTTAAGGATATGCATGCATAATAGGTTGATAAGATCTTTTTGAATATAATATTTCATTACTTCATCCTGTATTTGAAGGGTCATAATCAACAATTAATATTTTTTTTCTCCTGAATTGGCTTCAAGGAACCTAAATTTAGCATATTTATAAGATAAGAATGATTGTTATTCATACTAGACCTTGACCAAGAACAATTAAATTTCTTGAGAAATATATCCGTTCCAATTCACAAAATTAGAACACTTTTCGGCAAAATAAAAGTTTATTATTGAACTTTTCATTAATTCAAGTTTAACTCACAATTAATTAAAATTAAAACATTCCTCCTCTACTTTTATGTCATCACCCAATTTCTCAGGTAATGGGCACCAACATCCCACCATAGGTGAATCACCAAATAAATAAATAAAAGCAAAAGAGTAAAACAAGATTATAGATACAAGAAAAATAATGCGAAAGTAGAGTATTAACAAAAATATCTCAAAACTTGTTATCTCAATACAAAGAGCCACTAAAAATACGAGCATCAGATTTCAAACGAAAATACATAGTCTGTATCCACAACTACAAGACAACTGAAAATAAAGGTAGATGAGGTAATAGTCCACTCATGAGCTTTCTCTTACCTTTGAATCCTCAATGCACAAATTTTGAGTCAACGATGATGGCTCGTACTAGGATCTGCATTAGAAAGATACAGAAGTGTGGTATGGGTATCAAAAAGCCAAAGCAATCAGGTACCCAATTGAAATCATAGGTCGACTGAGTGCATATAAAAATAAAAATAGTAAATAGACAGATAATAAAATAAAGGTTGCAGAAGTCAAACAAGTAGAGAAAAAATACGGAAAACTAACTAAACAATATATAGGCAAATAGGTAATCCCATAAAGCTAGCTAGAAGTACTAAAGCTTCATGCAAAATAGAATAGGAACATACATGAATCCATGCTCAAATAAAAAAAATAGTAAACGAGAACAGATATGGCGGTATACTGGTAACTTCAATAAAAGCACAGAAGGAAAGGAATATCTACAACCAAGTCATGAAATAATATACAGCATGAAGGAAAACCCAAATAATATAATCAACAACTAATATAGTAAGCTAAAAAATAAAATAAATAAGCTAAGATGACGTGCATGAAAACCATCTTTCATGATATGTCATGCACAACCACAATCAAAGGATCATAATAACTCCTGTAATCCCTGCACAGGTACAATACCACTATAGCAAATTGTGAACTAGCTAGTCGGTGTCTGGGACTCATGGAAATTTATAATAATATCACCATCTATGTTCTAGAATCAATAAATATCAGACAAGATCACGAGGTAATCTATAATCAAAATGCAATACTGAAGTGAAAGCCAAAAACTAGACTAAAAACTGGACAGGGTCAAAGGTGTTAATCCTAAAATTCAACACAAGAATAAATAATTACTATAATTATTTTGAATATATACTCAATCTAAGATAGGTTAGGGATTGTCTACCTGATGTCCGAAGAGCAAGCTCACAAATATCTAGAAAACAACTCAGATAGCTCCAAAATGCTCCAAACGATCATGAAACTAGAAAAATAATAATCTACATATTAAAAAATCAAACGATATTCATAAATCTATAATTTTAGCTGGGGTAAAAAATTTGATTTATAACGGGCATATGGGTCCAATAACTTGAAACTTAGAACAAAAAGTATCAATGCATTACTTTCATTAGTAGGAATTAATACCCCAAAATTTGAAGTAAAATCGAATTAAGAACAAGCTAGAATCAATAAATAAAGTGAAAAATGAAGTAGATGAAATTTGAGAAATTCGGAATAATAAGTAATAAAATTGAAGTGCAGACTTACCAATAATTAAAAAAATATGATAAAATGCAATCCTTAAAGTCTCCAAGGTCACATGCAAAACTCTAAGGTTAAGAAATTGAGAAAATTGGGTTTTGAAGTGTGAAAAAGAAAAAAAAATAGGTTTGAAATATTTATTCCTGGTAGCTAACATCATCACGATTGTATCAAGTGGACGACGATTGCGTAGATTAAATCTTGGAAGCATAGTGATTGCGTGAGGACAGTCGTGATCACAAAGAGGAAAGCTGGTGAATGTGCGTAGTCAACCCTCGTTTATTACACATCATGATCACAAAAAAAGGAAAATTCAACTTTCCATGATCGTGATGTATTAGCCGTGATTGCAAAGAGAAAAGTTCCTGGCACCAGATGACAGCAAAACCAGAAAATTTGAAATTGTAAATGATGGTTTGGGATGAGTTTGGGAATTAATGAATACAAACCAAATATGCAACTTGTATGGAAATGATGTTCCAGACTCAATGACACATATGAAATTTTGATACGAGATCATTTTATCAAAATATAGACTAAAGTCAACCCTCGTCTTAAATTTTTAAAATTCCTATTAAGTACTAAAAATGAGCCTGGCTAGCCCGGGACCCAAACCAACAACTCACCTGACCCAAACTCGATATTCTAGAGCTAATGACATAGTCAAATTTTTGGCTCAAGGTTTTGATCATAAAAAATTGACTGACATCAAACTTTTGAACTCCAAAACACTAAAAAACATATAAAATAATATAAAATCACAACGAAGGATTTTGAACACAAACAAGAGTCTGTCTAGACCGAAATTCTTATTTCAAAGCTTACGAAACTGTTAGAATTTTATTTTGAATTTTTCAAAGAATGTTGATTGAAGTTAATGATATCAAAAGCTAAGGCTCTAAATTAGAGGAAGCGGATATAACAACCAAATGACTGATCTAAGAAGGCACTACTAATCCCGACAAATAACAAATAACTTAGGTCTATTTCAAATTAGCTCCCAGATGCATAAAACACGCAATAAAGTAAAAATAACTAAAAGGGTCATTATAACATTCACTACTAAAATGACTTTCATTCCCAAAATTTAAATGAAGAAAGTACATGAAGGCACAAACAACTGCAGATACTGAGCCTGCAACTCACTTTCGATCTCCCAAGTAGCCTCTTTGAGAGGAAGATCCCTTCGCTGGATGTTTACTATAAAAATCTACCTAGGCCTTAATTTTCTCACATCTCTGGCGAAAATGAGCCCTGACTCCTCTACCACGGACAAACTTGCATCCACTTGAACTAAATCATACCAAAGCACATGAAACTCATCAGGAACATACTGTCTCAACATAATACATAGAAAATCAAATGCATAACAACAAATATCGAAGGCAAGGCTATCTTATAAGCTACACTACCTATGTGACTGAGGATCTCAAATGGATTAATATACTTAGGAATAAGATTGCCCTGCTTCCTAAAACTCATCATGCTTTTCATGGGCGATACCTACAAGAATACATGAGTATTAACGTTGAACCCTAAAGCATGATGTCGATGGTCTGAATAACTCTTCTACCTATTATGTGTTAACTGAAGTCTACTCTGAATAAAACAAACTCTATGCAAATCATCCCAAAGTAAATCTGTACTCTGAAGCCTAAACTCAAAATGTCACGCCCTGCTACTAGCCCCTGGACGTAATACGATACTTGAAACTACAAGTTTCTCCAAGTTAACCCTTAGTCTGGCATAAAACATAAATCTTGGACTGATAAGTAACGCGGAATATGACACATGGGCTAAATTTTATAACATAAATGCATATAAAAAGTACTGTAGCAGAAATATACATTATTTGAAAACTAAATACAACTACTTGACTGCCTTTTTATGAAGCCTCTACTAATAATGATGAGCTACCGAGACAACTAAAAACAACTGAGAATAAATACATGAACAAAAGTAAAATAAAAGAATATGACTATCCTCGAATGAATGAGGACTCACCACCGCTGACTAAAATATTCTTGCCTTACTATTAATGAAACTGAAAGGAGTACCTGCATCCACATTATGAAATAATGCAGGCATAGAGTATGTATGAATACTTTAAATGTACTGGTATATAGGCATGTATATGCTAAATAAAATAATATAAATAATGATATCAGACAAAGGAGCTAAAAAGTCACACGCAATTGTATTATGAAAATTGATATGCACTGACTTGCCTTTTTATTTTTTGTCATGAAACATAATTGAAACTGTAAAAGTGCATAATATTGAAAATAGCCATATATAAAGTAAGATATAGTGGGTCATTCTTAATATATGTTACTGAAAACTGAATATATGTAGAACATGGGTGGGAGTTTCTTATAACTGAAAAACATATCTAACGTAATAACCCCATGCTGGGTGAGTTCCTCCAAACTTTTTCAGGGTAAGAAGGGTACATAAAACTGTAACTGTGATCGGTCAAATAGCCTCTTGGGCTAACCACTTCGGCAAAGGCCTCCTAGGTTCGTACCTACTTTGGAAAACATATTTTTGGGGTTTGGGGTGTCATTCGCAATGATGGAAACTAATAATAGTCCCATTCACTTGGTGATAGATAATCCTCTCAAAAAATAATAGGCTCATGAATACTTGATAACTTGCAAGAACTCATTAAGAATTATGTCATGTATATACTTATCATCTTCATAAAGAGAATTCATAATTTTTTGAAAGTTCATAGTCTTAACATATAATAAATCATAATATTTCATACTTATCATAAAATCATGCTATGTTCATGAGCCATAAAACCATGGAAAATCATTTTTCTAAAAGTTGCACCTTTACGGAATAAGGAATCAATAAGTAAATTTGTGTAGTTTGTCTAAAACCTATAAAAGTCATGTAAACTTTCATGTTAAACCATGGTAATAAATTCATAAAGGAAAATAAAAATTGTGTAAAACTTACAAAATAATAGGAGTAAATATCATGAGGGATAATGAGGATTTGGAATTCAACATAATTCATGATTTGAGCTAGAACCCTAGTTTAAAACTCATGGGACTTTACTTGAAAACTATGAAATTTTGGGCATAAAGGTGAAAAGAACCTTCATTAAATACCTGCATACCTTAGTTTGAAGAATTCTTGGAGAAAAGATTTGGGGTTGAAATCTTGAATCTTGAACTTGAGAAACTCTTTTATGGAGTTCTTAGATGTGATGTTCTTGGAAGAATCTCTGAGGAAGAGGCCTTAAACATTGATTCCTTGATGTTATTTATGTTTTTTAGGAGTTGGAAATTGGGAAGATGAATCTTAGTCTTTATCTTTCTTGAGTTTTGAAAGTTGGTGTTTGATTAAGAGAGGAGAGGATTTTAATCAATGTTTTGGTAAAGAATGGAGTGTAGGGTTGTTTTAAGGAGAGTAAGGATATTCCCGTAAAACCCTTAATTTAGTGACATTGGATGTATTTTACATCTAGGGATAGGTATAGAGCACTGCATCTCTCAAAGTGCCAACTTTCCAAGTTTTCATCTCTCTGGAGTTTAGCTCTAATCGGGGGGTGCCACTCAGTGAGCCACTTCTGATAGCTTCCTTATAAAACTTACATAATAGTTTACTCAGGACTTATATTAATGCGTGGTTTGTTGCATTTAAAAGTAGAATTATAGACATTTTATTTGATAGGTTATGGGACACATAACACCTTATATTCTAGGAGATATTCCAGTTTAAATTTTACCCATGATTGAACATATATGAAAACTTAGCCAGTACAAAGGTCTTGGATTCAACTTAGCACTAGGGGTTACTTATATTACTAAATCACCTCCAACATTCATAATACACTTAGTAAATGAATGCAACACCTAGGTTAAAGCATAAAATAATTGGTCTTCAGTCTAACCATGCTTAGCTCAAAAGTCTAGGGTGTTACCCAAAACCATTAGACCAACCAATTGGCGATCGACACCATCTACCATATAAAGCCTTAAAAGATGTCATCTGAATACTTGAGTGATAACTATTATTATAAGAAAAATAAACCAAAGCTAGTTTTTGATCCCATAAACCACCAAAATCAAGAACACATGCTCACTACATATCCACCAGGATCATAATGATCATCTCGGACTAACCATCCATCTGCAGGTGAAAATTTATGTTGAGGTGAACCTCTATACCCATAACTCATTGTATAGTTCTTCAAAACTAATAAGTGTAACATAGTATTGTGGTTTAAAATAATAGAAATTGATACTATGAAATCGAATCACCTCAGCTATATAATTTGAGCTAATTTCTTTGCAATGTAGGAAGTATGAACTGGAATGAAGTATGAAAACTTAGTCAATCAATCAATTATAACCCAAACTGAATCATGAATTTGAGAAGTATGAGGAAACCTTGAAATAAAGTCCATAGTGATCCTGTCCCATTTCCATTCAGGAATGGAAAGCCTCTGCATTAATCCACGAGAACTCTAGTGCTCAAACTTGACCTGCTGCCAGTTCAAGCACTAAGATAAAAACTCTGAAATGTTTCTCTTCATACCACTGCACCAGTAAAGTTGTCTCATATCTCTATATATCTTAGCTGTACCTGGATGGATGGAATATCTAGAACAATGGGCCTCGCTATCACAACCTGATTTCTCAAGTCATGAGGGCACCTATATCCCACCACAGTAGAACCACCCAACAAGAACACAAGTAAGAATAAATAGTAAATATGGAATAAAAAAATAAATAAGGGATAAGGATAAGAAGAAGTCTATAATCAGTCAAATAATTTAAAAAACCTGATATCCAAGAATTTGAGCCACTAAGATAAGAGTACAATGTCTGAAATAGAAATACAATCTTTGTTTCGATACAATAACAAGAAAATAGTTAGTAGAAAATATAAAAGAGTAGCTCTGAATGCCAAGTGGAGTCCTCTACCTCAGCAACAGAACAAGGCTCGATCAATAATCACGTTGACCACTTGTACTAAGATCTACATCAAAAGATGTAAAAGTGTAGTATCAGTACCAAAACAACGAGTACCCAGTAGGCTAGGATGACTGAGAATATATAAGAAATAAAGGCAATAAATAAGAAGATAAAGGAAGGCAAGTCACAGAATTCAAGAATAAGAGCATGCAATTAAGACTAGATAACAGGATAAGTTAGGAATATGTATTTATGCTAAGTATGTAGCCACCAATAGGGAAAGTTCGGGTAAAACAAGGAGAGAACATATTTGACTCTATGCTCAACTATTAAGAAAATAACTAAGAAAAGATATGCCAGTATACTTGTAACCTCAAGTAAAAGCAAAAGGGAGGATAACCACAACAACAAGTATATCACTAAAGAAGTCATGGTAGGAAGCCACCAATTAAAATGCTATCTCATAATTGTGAAAATAAATAGTAATAAGTTAAAGGGAGTCTCCATGGAACCCCATAATATCGAGAAATACTAAGAAGTAAAGCTTACCCCTTAGCTGTCCATACAACCAGAAGGTACAAACAAGAAGGCAAGTACAAAAAGTAAACAAAAACATCAATGCAAATGGTAAGTGTGAAGTATAACTGTGTATGCTCCCCTCTAGTACTTGTAGACTTGGAAGGCGAAATACCTATGGAAGGACCTCCCCGTATACTTATAATCGTATTGTATACCCCTCCTCTAATTATATACAAGTTAGTGCCAGGTCGACAGGGTCTATGAAGGGCCTCCCCGCATATTATATCAATAATTATCTAGGTCTAAACTATCATATCATAATATATGTGCATGCATAATTTTTTGGGCTTCCCCGTACCTAAATCAATATGGTATTAATAAATGCTTGGGCTTCACCAAGTTTGGAGTGGGCATAAATCTTCCATGTAGGTTGCTAGGGCTTCACCAAGACAAAATCAGTATATGCAATCAATGGGATTCCCTAAGTCTAAATCAGTATGAATGATTAATGTCTAGTACTTGGTCTTTACCGAGTCTAGTAATGTCTCAGAAACGGTGGTTAAGTCCTTATTATCTTATTTATCATCAAAAACTGATAAACATTATCAAAATGCTTAATTTAATCTCATAACATCAAAAACGGTCCTTCAAGGCTATAGTGTAACACCCCATATTCTACGTGTACCACTCTTACTTATATGAAACTTAATGTAGCCTTGTGGTATAGTTAAATTGAATTAATATCTTTTATAACTAGTGATGGTAAAATAGGTTTAAGGAAGTGCATGTATGTTTTAGCACAACATAGTCAAGTTAATGTAAATTTTAGAAGTATTTAAACTTGGGATCGCAAGCCTTTATTTGAAACTACGGTTTAAAGTGATCATGTTATATAAGTCTCAGGTTAAACTAAGAGGAGTATGGACTAAAAAAAGAATAAATCATTGAGATGCTTGCTTGACTTTGTAGGCTAGTAGGTGAGTCACCTACTTACTTAACTTAAACAGGCTAAGTATGTGACACACTTACTTATGGAAATGGGTTGGAGTTAGACTTGCACTAAAGGCTCATTAAAGGCCCAAATTATGTGGAAGTAAATAAGAGAAAAGATAGTCCAAGCCCATTATTTCCAAGCCCACAAAGAGGTGATTAAAAAGTCTTAGTAGGTACATCACTTACTAGGACTTTTGACCAGCTTAAGTAAGCCAAGTAGGTAATTAGCATTGGTAGCCCTAATTGAAGCCATTTTGTGGCTGGACATTAAGAGATGAAAAAGTCATCAAAATGAGGTCCTTAAATACCCAAATATTAGGTTCAAATTCTTATTATTTCTCATCCAAAATTCAGGTTTCTAAGACTACCTCTCTTCTTTTATCCTCTAAACAACATCCCTATTTTTTCATTAGGGTTCTAGAGATACTTCAACACATTCTTAAAAAACATCCCACAAGATTACTTTCTCTCCTCCTTAGTTTCAAGTATATTAGATGGTTATTCAAGGGGGAATAAGGGATAGGTGTTGGCAGTCAAGGTGCTTCTAGTCTCTTCCAAAGATTAAGGTATCAATGTCATATTATAAACTTGGGTTCTTGTCCTATTTTATGTGATACTTATTATTACTTTCGTATCCTATTTTAGTGTGTTGGAGGGAGTTACAAGGTATGTAATTGAATAAAAGTAGCATTCTAAACTAGTAAAGGTAAGTTGCTGCCCCCACTTCTAATTATATGCCCATTTGAGCATTCTAGGCATACTTGCAAGTTAGAACTCGTGAAATGGGAATTGGAAGCTATGAGCTCAAGTTGTGTTTATTATATTGTGATTTTGGGGCTGTAATACTATGATAAAAAGTTGTAAAGTCATGGATAGACTTAGAAATACTTGGTTAATGTAATTTTAGGGCAGAAATAAAGAATGCAAGCTTGGGGGATTGTTTTGTTGGTTTATGGATGTTGTGATTGGTTATGGACTATTTGATATGTATTAATGTTATGAGGAAGTGGGAAACCTTTTAGGATTGTGAATGTATTTGTGTTAAAGGTATGAAGGAGGGTGTTTTGATACGCCATGTGTTTGGGAGTTGGATGTTCTTACTTCATATCAAGTGTTTAGCTACAATTTTGTAGGGATATAAAATGATTATCTCTAATATGAACTTTATTATGTACTTATATTATAGAATAATACTTAAAGGAAAGACCAAATTGTTATGCCTGCATCGTTCGGAAGACAAAGTATATATGGCTATTTGGTTTCCTATTCTTTGGCATGAATCTAGTTTGTGTTACCAAGTAAGCTCTATAAGTGTTTTTTTCTTATAAATGGAACATCATGGCATCATATGAACTGAAATATAGCCAACGACCCAGTTCGAACTCCTTAATGTGTCAAAATGCTTTAATACAAGCTTATATTCATTTTGTGGGCTATTTTCAAAGAAAGCTTCATGAGTTCTCCTTTTAGTTAAATAAGGTCCATGTGATATTTTATCTCTTAAGATTTTCATTGGTGTTTAAAATATTCCATATAATAGTGTTCCACCATATATGATTCTGATATAGCTAATGGTCTTATTCCCACTCCTTAGTGCATTAGAATTCCTCAATATATGGTTATTACTAAATCTGTACATCTACACTTCCAAGTTAGTATGTAAGGTTAAGAAAAACTCATTCTCCATCAAGGAATTAACTCTGGTCTCATGTCTCTCATATATGAGAAAATAAGGTCCTAGATTACACATAGTAAGTGTGTTCACATATTGGGTATACAATCTGCCTATTTGCTTGATTTTTTCTATAATTTTCTATTTGATTATATACTTCATTTGTCCATATGTTGACATGTATCCTTCATTAGACATTACTCCCATTTTCGTAGTCCATAATGTTATCTCATAGGATTGTTACTTGTTCTATTTTAAAGTTTACCTATCCTTACTTAAAGTGTGTACTTGCCTTACATTGAATCTGCCCATAAGCTTCACTAGTTCCAACATTTAATCACCCGTTTCTATTAATATTTCTTACTAAGGGTTTAGCTACTATATCACCATTTATAGTGCTTATTTTTTGGCTTGAGTTAGATATGTTCACTTGATATGCACCTATGCTCCCATCGGAAACATCAAAGTATTTATTGTGTTATTTGAGCTCCTAAGTCTTACATTTTAGTTACCATCACTTCCTACATCATTATTGTTGTGTTGAGTTCTTATTCACATGTTCTCACCACTGATTCATAGTCCAAAATGCTCAAAAATACTATGAACACCTAAATAACAATCTCAAAGAATAAAGAGGTAAAGTAAAGTAAAGTAAAGTAAAGTAAATCCAATTATATATAGGGGTAGCTCAGGGGGGAAAGCCTATCATGGGCCGATCAAAATTTATAAACTTTGGGTGGTATCCCAGGGATGAAAGGAACACCTAGAATGGGTCTATCCTAACATTAAGGTAGTATCCCGGGGATTAAAGGAAAGCCTAGCATGGGTTTATCCCTAGTTGTATATCTATGGGGACCGTATCCGAGGGGCTAAAATGCCTAGCATGGCTCATCCTATTTTACCACTGATCATCTGGTAATTCAAATTATGTGCTGTACAAAGATTATGAAATAAAGAAAGGTAAAAAAAAGAAAATAATGTAATGTACATGATCCCACAAGTGTAAGTAAAGGTGGTCTTTCATTATTATTTACACATTTGCTTATTGATACCTTATTTCATTAAGCTCTTGTTTCACATATGTTCACTTCATGCCTTACATATTCAGTACATGCATTCGTACTGATGTCCCTCATTGGGACCTGTATTTCATGATGCAGGTACAAGTACTCTAGTTGGTAGATCTCCCTAATAGAAGCACATAACACTCAACTATTATTGATTCGAGGTTGCACTGAGTCTCCAGTGTATATTTTTATAGTTATACAGTTATATATTCTAGTAGAGGGTTTTTAGACGTTTTAGGGGTATCATATATATTTATAGTCTTATTTTTCTTTTAGATTGGCTATGTATTTAGTTGGGTCGTATAACTAGCTTATCATAGGTCGTTATATAAGATGTGTTCATATGGTGCTTGTTCTCCTTGCCTAGATTTGGGGAGTGACATATACAAGGTTTCAAATTCAGTGCTATCGTACTCTTCACCATGAAATAGTAGAAGCCAATGTAATGAAATCAGTTTTCATGATGATATACTCAACCGTAAAAATTATAGTCAAGTCATATGTCCCTACATAGGCTCAATATCTATAGCATGCATAACCATTCAAATCGATGCTGCAACTCATGAACATTCCTAGTTACCCACATCTATGTTACATTGTCTATCAAGACCACTCACCATCACATAGTAACTATCATCGCAAAGGCAACAACAATACATAGACAAGAGGTGGACTAAGAGAGTGGATAGGATCATGGGAGCCAACTTATAAATCCAAAACCAAGGATGTCTATTTATCACAATCATTCCCTATATAAGACCAGTCTAAGATTGTAGCATAACCTACCTATCCTCCATAGCCAAGCTCGCAAATATAGCATAGATGATGTCTGGACTACTACAAATCACCAAAAATATATAAACAAAACTTCAACAATCACGCAACCATCTAAAACATATTTTGTACATTAATACAAATCCAACGACACCCATAAATCCATGAAAATATCTAAGGTCAAAATATGGGTCTAAACAAGCCTACGGGCCGCCAACCCAAAAATTCAAACAAAGAGTTTCAAAACGTTCCCCACACTGTAGGGAACCTAAACCAAAATATTGAAGTTAAGACGAGAAAGGAAAGGGATTGAAACAATCAAATAAAGTGAAGAAATACACTTGATGAAATTGGGAACTTTTGGGTGAAATTTGGGAAAACAAATGTGGAAACTTATCAATTATCAAAGAAGAGTGAAAGAAATTAAGTTTCCCATTTTACTCACAAGCTCATGCAACGACCCATGCAATTTAATAAAGGTTTTTAATGTTTAAAAGTGTAGAATATGAACAAAATTTTGAAAATAAGGTTTTGAACAACTTTTATACATGGCAGCTTTACTCTTAGCAATCGCATCATGCTAACCGCAATCGCTTATAGAGGACCGTGATTGCATGAAGGGTTTTGCGATCACGAAGGATAAAAAGGGTAAATGCTTGCGGTCAAGGCTTCCATGATTGTGAAGGGCCTACTGCAATTGTGGAGTCCTAGAGAAACAAAGCTACGCGATAGAAACCTAGGGCCCGCGGTCACGGTGAGTTGACTACTGGCACCAAATGACAACAATTCAAGGAAATTTGGAAACTTCAAAATGCATTTGAAACTCAATGAGACAAAAAAATCTATCTGCATGGGAAATGACATTCCAGACTCAATAACGGAGATGAAATTCTGCTATGAGGTCATTTCGATAAAATATTGACCAAAGTAAACTCTATGCCAAATTAACCAGCTTTCCAACCGCGTATTCAGAATGAGCCTGGTTAGTTTGAAACCCAAACGAATCACTCACCTAACCCAAACTAGATATTTCAAAGTTGATGGTGCATTCAGATTTTTAATCTATGACTCCAACCACAATATGATTACCCAAGTTCAAGTTAGGTAACATAAAATACAAAAAACATGCAATATTGCATAAAATTAAAATCAAAGCTCCTGGACTTAAACCAAGAGTTCAACTTGACCAAAATCCATATTATGGATCTAATAGAACTATCAAAATTCAATTCCCAAGTTTATTTTAATAGAATATTGACTAAAGTTAAAGATTTCAATATTAAAGACTCTAAAATAGGTAAACATACATAACGACTAAACAAACGACCCGAGAATCGACCATCAGTTTCAATAAGTCTTAAATGATTTGAGGGTTCTACAAGAAAGCTCTAGAATGCAAAAATTGTGAAATTACAAAAATATCTTAAAGGGACATTACACTCACGAAGAATCAACTATATTTAATCACCAACCTTTAAAAAAAATATGACCCTCGAACCTCAAAGTACCCTCTGATTCTAAAGAAGCTTTGTAGGGCTTACCATTTAACAATCAATCATAATATTAACCAAGTCTGGTTCCTCAAACTGATGCTGATGAATCTGATAAAAAAAAGGTAGAATGAGTCTCATCACTAGTAAGAATGTGACCAGTATCCAATAAACCAAGTATGACCAGTCAGTTATCCGAAGACTAGATGTCTAAGGGTAATGACCTCTTTAAAACTGCAAGCACTGCCAAACTACCCATATTTACTAATTTGTGACTCAAGCTGTCTTTCACCAGTTTTGACTTTCTCGAATGATACAAGATAGAGATTTCATAGTCCTTTAGCAACTCCTTCCATCTACATTGTCTGGGATTCAACTCTTTCTGAATCGTGATGTACTGAAGACTATAATGGTCGGTGAAAATATCAGAATGCACTTTATACACCTAATGTCTCTAAATCTTGAGCGCGAAGACTACCACTTCCAACTCGAAAGAATAAGCATAACACGGCCCTACTATATCAAAATACAAACAAAATCAATATTGAAAGTGTAATGCCCCTTACGGTCATTTATGAGAATTATGCAACATTTTGCATTCTAGAGCTTTTCAGTAGCTGCTCCATGTCATTCATGACTTACTGGGAATGGCAGTCCTATTCCCTAACAACTCGGTTGAGATTTATCTCAAAATGACTATTTGAGTGCCTAAAACTAAGTATTACTAACTAAAGTCAACTTTCCTTCAAGACAAGCTTGGAATTTAATTTTGCCTATTCCGTTAGCTTTGAAATATCGAGTAAAGTCTATATAGACCTTAAGTTTGTGTTTTGGGGTTTTTGTTTTGTGTTTGTGTTAAATTATAGTTTTTCAGCTAATATAAGGCTTAATTTGGAACTTGCATGGTCCTTACATGTTTGAAGTGTTAGACTGGAATTGAACACTTCCAACAGCTTTGAAATTATAAATTTAGGTAGTAAGAGTGTTGGTGTGTTTCTTGGAGTGCTCGGTGTCATTTTGAGTCCCTTGATGGAGTAGTGTGGATTTCGTTTTTCTTTTTTTTCGGGGTCCTTTTTCTAAAAAAACCTTGGTTGGTCTTTTTTTCGATTTCATTGAGTTTGAAATGTTGATTCCATGCTATTTACATATTTGATTTATTGAAACTAGACTCAAAATGCTCATTCTAGACTCTTGGAGTTCATGAATTCAGTTGTTGTGAAGTTACAAGCACAAGCCACCCCAGTGAAGGATAGGGTCTCACCTGTAAGGTCTCTACAGCATCCTGGATGTCATCCCTGCGACCCTCACCACAGTGGTCATTTTTCGCCATAGCGACCTTCACTCCAAAGGACACATTTTGCCCTTGTGATAGCTGCCCCAACTGGCTTAGGTTCACCCCAGCCTTTCATTGAATTCTAATTCCGTACAACACATGTATTTTCCTTTTTTCAATCAAATATGTCTCGGGATGATTTTAAGCCCTCCCCTTGCCGGAATTGTAATTATTTCTAGAGCACAAGTTCCTTGTGTTGCAAGGGACCCCATGGTAAAGTGTGTTTTCGATTCCAGTGAGCAGGGACTGCAGGCGCATATTAGGCCCAGTCCAAAACTTAGAATAAATTACATCATTAGATTCGTATTGGTCCCTAGTATATTATTATATGAGTTTCAAAGTCATTGGAGATCATTTGATATCAGTCAGAGTAACATTAGCATTATTTATCGAACGACAGGTAGGCTCCGTAGGGCTATCTCTGGGTAATAACTTTGATAATTGTATTAAATAGCATTCGTGGGTTGGGTTTCTAAGTTGTTACCGTGTACTTGGAGCGCTTCTTCATTTCGTTCCCCATTTGTTCTTTATGTTGGCGTTCAGTAAAATACAACGTTTGTGCTTAGAATTAGCCTTGTGATGGTTTTAGGGTGACTCTATAAATAGTAGAACGCTGTTGTGTGGGTTGGTTTTGGATTTTGCCCTCGGATTGAGGCTGTTGTATTGTGCTGCTAGCTGTAGCTTAGATGCGCCTGTGCAGGCCATAGGTTGGCTGTGTATATTATGTGTTGTGCATTCATTCTACGAGAGTTTAAGCCACAGGTTTCGTATTGAGAGTACATTGGAGCTGGGGCCCATATCACCACTTGATTATGATGTCATGGAAGCTAGATACTAATAATAAGAATAATGACATAACATATGATAACTTGGATATTTTGATAATAATACAAGTTAAAGGATCTTTTGATGTTTTAGACTCGACAGTGTATTGAGCACCTGATATTACTATTTTGTTTTGTCCAGGCTTCACACCCTGGCCCCAGTAAATATCATTTGACTAATTAATGCTAGGATGTGAGTTCGATTATGTTTGGCATAAGTACAATTGTTGTCACTTAATTCAGTCGTCATATGACAATGAGAACAGTTTTTCGACACTCATCACACTTATTTTCTTGAAAACTTTGATGATACTTATTCTATTTAGAATGTTGGTGATACCACTATATTGAGGCATTGGACGACATGACTTGTCGAATACGGCTTGATGATACCATTGTTATGAGGCATTGAATACCAGATTGTGAGACTCTTGAGGCTCTGTGACTTGAGATGTAAGATTATTAAGACGTTAGAGATTGTATGTGGTGGACGTACCTCTATTGACCTTTACTCTGGGCTACGACGACACAGAGGAAGGGTATAGGATGGAGCAGAGATATGCAGGAACTTAGATTAGCCTTCTATAGATTTTACCTGCTGGGCCTACGGGTACCGAAGAAGAAACATACACATGATTGGTTACTTCATGGTGTGTTTTTACTTTTTTGCACTTATTTTCTTCAGTGTGTCCCTAGTCGTATGGGAGGCCTAC
>JBDJHY010319290.1:16313-40834 GCA_039654485.1 Withania somnifera | reverse complement strand
GTTGTTAAACAAACTATAACTTCCAAAGGTAGCTATATGTCCAACATTATCGGACATCCCACTAGGTAAAACTGCCATAGCCATGCAATCATCAGATAGAATATTATCCTCGAAATTTTGTTTGGTAAGAATTAGAAAGGGAATCATATGTCAAGAAATAAGAATCATCATTTAAGCACATTACATGACTACTCTCAAGATCAACTCTAGTAACTCCTTAACTATAATGGGGTTCATTAATCATATTATCCAATCCCTCATGTTGCAATTAAACATGCTAGTTGGTGTCATTTCAAGTTCAAAGGATTCACACACATGATCACTTTGAACCAACTAACACGAAACTAATGCTCTCAATATGAGGACGACTAATTTGATACAAACTATTATTATCATCAAATGAATCACAACTCACTCTTACACATGAATAAGGCAATTAATTACTATACTTATCAAATAAGGGTGGGGTATCATAAAAGGAACAAAATTAAGACCAACATCATAGGGGCCTTTACCATACAGGTTCCTTAAATAATCTAATAAGTCAAGACTTTCACCCAAAGGATCATCCCAACTATAAGTTAATGTATTGTTATCCAAAGCACAACTGGGGACATTAGGTGGAATCAAATCGATCTTACTAGAAGATGCAACTTGGTCATCAAAAGGATCAACTAATGTGATAACACTTTGACAAGTCATATTTTCTATACTATTCAAAGAGCCATTAACGTGACACAGAGTGAGGACCCATTCAAGTCATAAGTGCTAACACCCAGTGGACACAAATTGACTTTAGGGAAGTCAATTCGATCATCTATAGGATTGACTAATATTTGTGTACTCATGATATTAACATCATCATCAAGTAACAAAGTGCTACCATGGTCACCAAAAAGAGAAGGCTCATTAACACAAGACAAAGAATTATCAAGAAAGGTAAACTATCACACACACACTCAAGTCAATATCATGCTCTTTTATACTACTCAGAATGTTGCTACCATACCTTTAAGCACATAAAAAGAATCTTTTTTATCTTAACTATCTTTTTTGAAGAATTCTTGACTTTTTGTCGAGCTTTCAAGTGCCTCATGGTTCTCCATGCAATGAGGCTCTTCAGTCAAATTACTTATGAGAACACCTGTATAAGAATCACAATAACTAAAAGAAGAAAAGTTAGTAATCTTGTGACAACTCACTTAAATCACTCATCATAACCTCTCCTTTTTGCACTCTAGAGTTGCCAGATAACACTCCTTTACTCCTCCCATTCTCTTGTACCTCTATTTTATCGGAGTTAGGACAAGGTCCAAAGATTCCTGGTGAAGGAATGGAATATTCCTTCATATCAAGCCTCTATTTCGTTGTACTAGGAGAAGAGGATTCAGATTCTATGATTACCTCCTTAGTGTCAACCATACGTGGTGCATCTTCTTTAGCTTCAAGTGGAGAATCCTTTGTTGCACCCTTACAAGGAGTCTTCATTAGTCTTTGAGCTTTGTCCTGTGTTTTCTTGAATAATTTGAGGGTATTGTTAAACTCCAAGTGATAATTCTTTGCATGTCCACAAACGTCCTCCTTAATTGAATTGGCCGATCCTTTAAGTGAAGATGTGTATCTTTCCTTTGTTTTTTGTTAAGGACTCATTGAGAAGAGGCGATTATAGTTGCGGTCCCATGCATAGTGATGCCAAAACTGATTAAGTGGGATCTATGATCTTCAAACCATGAATTTCCCAAAATAATTTGACAACCTTGCATTAAAATTATGTCACACAAAACTCTTCTTGATACTTTCCAAGTAAGAAGAGTACTTTTACGCTTTTATCTACCCAATACCCACCTCAAACCTGATATGGGTATTGTCTCAACACCCAAGGCAGCCCCAACCACTCAATCACAAAATATGATCATTAAACTCTAGTACAAACCATGAGCAACCAAACACACCCACATTGATTTTACACATTGGTTGTATTGAGACCCTCTCGCCTTGAGTTGTTTTGCTCACCTCATACCTACTTTGGTCCCCATGACGTCTTAGAGTTGGTGTTTAATCTACCTTTTTATCCTATTGAGTTGGATAGGAAGATGAACAAGACGAGGGATAAAACACAACCTCACTACTTCTGTTTCTCCTTGACTCCCCTTCATTAAAGGCACCATTATAACTCGAACATTTCGTATCATCGTCATAGGACTTACATTCATACTCTTGAGACTCATCCTAGTATTTATAAGAATCATCATAGTCCTCATAGACTTCTTTGTATTCATGAGTCTCATCTTTATACTCAGAACCATCATTACTACAAGCATACTCACTAATGTCATCACAAGAGTAAGACATATCCATAGATGACATTGTAACCTTATATCCTCTGTATACCTAAAAAAATCAATAAATAAGTTAGTATAAAAAAATTGCATGCCTCTCGTATTGAAATTCAATCAACGTACCTAAAGGAGTTCTTTCAAAGTTGATAAATAACTAACTTGACCAATCACTTCACAATGATGCTTATACTTTATGGATGAATGGATTTTTGTCGACTCAAAACCAAGGATAAATAAAGAATGAAATGAACTATAATCAATAAAGTCCTACGAATGTGTAAAACGAGAAAAATCTAGAAAGAAGTAGCACAACTAAATGGACACTATAACTAATTAACAACTAAGTAGGATAATTACTAGTTGTAAACTAGTTCTAGAATCAAGAAATGAAACTAAGAATTAAAACTTGAAGCTATAGAATTATACCTTGAATTGAGTTGAAGTAGATGGATTCCTCAATGTTTAGAACTTGGAACCATTTTTATGATTCTTAACCGTTGTGTAAGGTGGCAGACCGCCGTCCCTAGTCTCCCACCGTCGTGTTGTCCAGTGGGCAACATAGAACCAAATCAGCCCCTACCACCATCCAAAGCCACCCTTTACCTCCATCCCATGGTGGTGACCTCCATCTAATATGGTTGGACACTGTCCAGTGGTGGTTTGATCTCCGTCTTGGATAGATCACCTGGAAACCTTGCATACGATTTTTCCTTGTGGTCCCCCTATTGTGACCTAATACTTGTCCTAATTGGTAATTTCCCCAGTATTAACGTCTTTTTCAACTCAAAACACACCTCTTGTGGATCAAAAAACTCCATAATTGAAGAAAGATATAAATTTCACCAAGAACACCAATTTTTTTAAAACCCTCCAAATCAACTCTAAATTGAACAACATTTGATATATAGTGTCCTAATAACTTAGGAAACAAAAATATCGATGTTTTAACACCAAACTAACACTTCGTCTTGAGAATGATGGATCAAACGTACCATTTTTTTCATCTTCTTCACATGAAGATATGAAGAACACTTGCAATATTCAAAATATGAATGACTCTCAAACGAACTCCAATTCGTACCAAATTTCTACCATGTGGTCTCTTCGCTATGGGGAACAAACCCCACTACTTTTTACATCCAAAAAACCCCCAAAATTGCAACCTAATGAATCCTAGTTCTACACCTTTAAGGTTAACAATAGAGAATAGCCCAAAACAACTCGAGTTGACTCGAAAGTGAAGACACATAACCAAAAACACCAAGGAACAAGATTGTAACGCTCAAAAACACCAGAAACAACAAAGAATTTGAAATATATATAACGTGTTCCTAAAATTTCCAATTTTCCTTTTTTTTTTGAATTTATGAACCATGATTGTAATTCGATGGAACAAATTACTAGCCTAAGCTCTCATATCAAATGAAGGGGTTAGTTTAATAAGAAACAAATCCAATCAAAAAACAAAATGTGAAAAGTAAAGATATGTGAAATTATCAACTAAACAGAGTAACAAATTCAATAATCCCAAGAGAAATAATATGATGAGAAGAGAAGAATAGAAAGATACCTAAATCCATGAATATCAAAGGGGGAAATGAATTGTAATTCACAAAAAGGAAACTCAATAGAATCCATAAGTGAGCATCCAATATGAACGACAAGTAAATAGTTCTAAAACAACAACAGAATTGAATCCATTGCTAGTTCTAGATTGCAACCCTACAATTTACCATCTTCCTAAAAAATCTAATAGCTTTATAAACTATTCAGTCTTCTGAATTCTCAATTGTTCAAAATCTTAATAAAATAAACTAAGGCCAAACATTTATACTAAAATAAATTTATATAAATTATACTTTGGCCCTCAAGTAACCTAATACTACAAAGTAGTCCTTCAAGTCTTGGAGATATCACCTTCACCCCTTAAATTTGGGTCTTATCAACTCAAGCCTTTGAAGCCTTCCATCATTCCCAAGATATCTTCTAAACTGAGATTGCTCTTATTTGTCCTTGTATTCAACCGGTGGATCTCCTTTGATGGAATTGATATCGTTCATGCCTTGGATCCTCTTGACTACACCTTGCAACATAGGTATAACATGATTTGGGCGATACATGCTCGTAGAATAATTGGTGTGATATGTGCTCGTATCAGCAACCACAAAAATAACTATTTCTTTCACCTCCTACACTTACACTAATTAATTTGTCTCAATAGTAAAAACTTAAGAGAGAATCTCCAACAACAAAAAAGCAAAAGAAAAATAATATCTACATCTAGAAGAGAAAATAAAAAAGAAGGTGCAGATTAAAAAAATAGGCTGCTCAACGGAAAAAAAAACCTTGAGGAAAATGAAAATACTTTGTTGCCTTTATATTGTACTAGCTTTCGGTTCTAAACTAGATTAAATTGATTTAATATTTTAAAATTATAATATAGATATTCATCAATCATACAAACGATACTATAATTTTCAATTCATCTTGCTGCATATTTCCCTTGATTTTCTTACCATAATTGGATTTTCCTTTTAAGAATAAAAAAACAAGAATTCTCCATAGTTGGTTAATCCTTGTTGCTTGTAGGAAATTTTCTTACTCTAAAAGGCTCCTTTCTTCAAATTTAGTAGCATTCACAATGTGGCCTTAACAACTTTAAGAGTTTTGTTTGAGCGGAGAATTTGTGAGACACAAGTTGAATTGCCACTTGTGTGAACCTCCCATTATTCAGAGTGAATTGTGTGAGGTTGTTCTCTCGATATTGTGTACTCTCTTTTAAATAGTATATTTTTCATCTTCTTTTGTGGATGTAGGTCGATTGACCGAACCACATAAACTATTGTGTCCCTATTTGGTATATTTCTTATTTTTCTTCTTATTCACATCTTTTGAGGTCTACTTTGTTAACTTACGCATAACACCAGAATATTTTGGGTCCTAACAAGTGGTATCAGAGCTTTAATTATATATTATGGATTTCAATGAAGGAGAATATGATCAAGATGGTATGTTTAAACTAGAGGAATACAACATATGAAAAATCAAGATGAAAGATCTACTGTTTGTGAAGAAGATGCATTTTTCCATTTTCGTTAGTCGTAAACTTGAGAATATGATAGATAAAATTTGAGTTTTCGAGCACCAACAAGTATGTCGGTATATAAGACAATGGGTTGAAGACAATGTTCGCAACAATATTGTAAATGAGACATATGCTAGGAAATTATTGGAAAGGCTTGAGACATTTTACGTTTCAAAGACTGGAAATAACAGGTTGTTCCTACTAAGGCAATTGATGACTTTCAAGTACAAGGAGAAGCAGTCTGATTCTTGATCATATAAATGATTTTTCAAAGTGTCATTGATCATTTTCCCGGAATGGGTGTCAATTTCAATGATGAGATACAAGGAATTTATTTTCTTAATACTCTAAGAGATCTTAGGAAACTCTTCATGTTTTCTTTAACAAATTCAGCTCCTGGTGGAAAGGTGACCATGAAAATTTTTCAAGAGTGGTGTGCTGAATGAATAAGTAAGGATAAAATCTCAAGGCTCATCCTCAAATTCATATATTCTGTATACATAAGACCGAGGAGAGATAAAATCAGAGGTTTGAAGAATAGAGGTAAAAGCAGAAGAAAGTCAAGGTCCAAGTATCAAAATCTTTCATGCCATCATTATGGAAAGAAAGGACATATTAAAAGGTTCTATGACAAGCTGAAGCAAGAGATTAGAGAACAAAAAAAGGAAGAAAATAACAAAAATGATGTTGTTGTTGTAGTCCGACATGACATTCAATTTTCTTGTGATAAAAACATCATCCATTTTGTATCCCAAGATACTAGTTAAATAGTAGATTTTGGAGCTACATCTCATGTCATGCCGAGGAAAGACTTTTTTTCATATTATATTCATGTCAGTTGTGGAGTATTAAAGAATGGTCAATAATGGTGAGATTAAGGTGTGTGATCTTTGCACGTTCTTTGAAGACTAATATTGGAACAACATTAGTGCTTCAGAATGTCAAGCATGTTCCGAACACTCGTCTAAATTTGATCTCTTTAGGATAACTAAATGATGATGGCTACCACAATGACATACTTAATGGCCAATGAAATCTCACCAAAGTCTTATTAATTGTGGCTCGAGGAAGAAAGTATTCTAGCTTATATTTGACGCAAGGATCTATAATTAATGACTCTGTAAATTTTGAAAGAGTGACAATTTATCAAAATTGTGGCACTAGAGGCTGATTCAAATGAGCAGAGGGGGATCACATATTTGGCTAACAAGAATTTGCTTTCTGGTGTAAAACAAGAAAAGGTAAATATGTTCATTGCTTATTTAAAAAACAGAAAAGATTTTATTTTCATAGCCATCGTCCATTAAGAAAGCTTGAACTATTGGATCTAGTACAATCTGACTTGTGTGGTCCTTTCAAATTAAAGTCAAATGGTGGTTCACTTTACTTTGCAGGTTTCATTGATATCATTCCCGTAAGCTTTGGGTATATCCTTTAAAATTAAAAGATCAAGTACTTGATGCTTTTAAGGAATTTCAAGCCTTATTTGAGAGACGGACTGGGAAGAAATTAAAATACATTAGCATTGATGATTGGTGGATAATATTGTGGTCCCTTTGATAACTACTACAAATCACAAGGAATTCTTCATTAGAAAACTCTTCCCAAGACACCTTAATTGAATTGTTTGGAAGAAAGGATGAATAGAACTATAGTTGCAAGAGTTAGATATGTGTTCTTAGAGGCTAAACTACCAAATTCCTTTTCGGTGAAAGCAGTTAACATTGTTTCTTATGTAATCAATCTATCTCCTGCAATTGTATTGGATGGTGATGTACCAGGCAGAATTTGATTTGATAATAATGTTTCTTATGATCACTTAAAAGTCTTTGGGTGAAAAGCTTGTATGCATGTTCCAAAAGATAACAGGTTGAAACTAGATGTTAAAACTAAGCAATGCATTTCATTGGTTATGGCCAAAATGAGTTTGGGTATCGATTTTATGATACGGTTGATAAGAAGCTTATCAGAAGTCATGATGTAGTATTCTTTGAAGACCAAACTATTGAAGATATTAATAAAATTGAGAATATAGAATTAGAGAATAATGAGAGATTAGTTAATGTTGATCCAGTTCCTACCATTAATACTCCAATTGCACATGGAACCCAAGGTAATGATGTTGATGGTGATTAGAATCAAAATGATCATAAAGGTGTTGAACATATAAATGCTCCTACTAATGATGTTATGGTTGATCCGCAACCTGCTTAGTCAACTAACTTGGATGCTTCTGAAACCTCTCTTAGAAGATCTACTCGGGAGAAGAAAATATCAACACGTTATTCTCCTAATGGGTATGTATTTTTTATAGACATGTGAAAACATGAAGGTTATGATGAAGTCATTCAATATACTCATAAAGACCATTAGTTTGAAGCCATAGAAAATGAGATGAATTCACTCCATGAGAATGACCCATATTAGTTATTGAAATTACCAAAAGGTAGGAAAGCTTTATCGAACAAATGAATTTTCAGAATAAATCAAGAACAACATACCTTTGCTCCTAGATATAAGGAGAGGTTAGTTGTCAAAGGTTTTGGCCAGAGAAAGGGAGTGGAATTTGTGAAATATTTTCATCTATTTTGAAAATTTCTTCTATTCGTATGGTTCTAGGCTTAGCTACATGTCTAGATTTAGAGGTTGAGTAGATGGATGTCAAGATTTTTTTTCTTCATGGTGATATAGATGAAGAAACTTACATGGAGCAGCCTGAATACTTTATAGTTAAAGGAAAGATTTATTTCTTTAAATTAAGAAAAGTCTTGTATGGCTTTAAGAAAGCTCCAAGGAGGAGGTACTTGAAGTTTGAATTTGTCATTGAAAAACAAGGATACAAGAAAAATTCTTTAGATCATTGTGTATTCTTTCAAAAATTTGATGATGATGGTTTCATTATCTTGTTGCTTTATGTGGAAGATATGTTGATTATTAATAAATATAAATCCATAATTGCATTCCTTAAGAAGAAGTTAAGAAAATCATTTGTGATGAAGGACTTTTGGCTAGCAAGAAATATGATTATCCCCATACATGGCGAGTAAAGTGCTGAACAACCAAATTACTTTCTCTCTCTAAAATTTTCTCCATGATAGACACTGTCATCAACTTTTTTGATGGATACACTACCAGAATATAGAACTTTAAGGCCATCGAAACCCAACCCTAAGTAGCAATCCTCTAAGATTCACAAAACCTCACAAATATAACCACTTAATTCACCTCTCACAGTTGTGGGTCTAATTTTTCATCACTTAATCTTGCCACAAAACAAAAAATCAAAGCATCCTGTCGCCTCTGTGAGAATAATTATTGAGGGGGGGGGGGAATTATATAAAGAAAACAAGGAAAATTCACCAAATACGATAATTTATAAGGAGACTTAATCAAAAAGGGGTCATGGGATGGATTATAACATTGATGATGACCATCCCAATGAAGTACTAAAGTTGGGTGATACTGATGAGAATTTTGATAAAAATAATGTAGTTCAGGGCATTTTTAATGAGCAAATTCAATGTCAAAAGGCTCATAATATTAAGGCCATTTTTATTAATAAAAAAAACCCAACCAATTCTTTCCCAAACTCAATGAAATTACCAAATGTTGACAGAAAGGAGATTAGTGACCAGGTGATTGATAAAATTCTTTAATCTATTACTAAGATCAGGGTAATGAAACAGTTAATTAGGGCAATCATGAAATGAAAAATTGAGCAAACAGGGATGAAGTAGATCAATGTCAAAGATGTGTTAAAGCATCTATACATAATACAACAAACAACCTTGTTAATGATCAATGTAGGGATCATAAACTAGGCCTTTGTCCTATTGGGTGTGTTTACTTAGAAGGACATATGTGTCAGGATCATGGTAACAAACTTGGTTTTGCAAGTACTGCAAATGAGGAATCAAGACAAGGGAAAGTAACTAGCTCAAAGAAAGTGTCAATATAGCTCATTTCTATGCCAAATACTTTTACACAGACTTGGATAATGAAGATGATCATATAACAGTTTCGAATAAGCAGAGGATGTACATTGAGGAGCAACTAATGAAGGTACATATGTGGACATCTAATCTTAAGCCTAACGAGGAGACCTCAATAGTTCCAATTTGTATTATCTTACTTAAGTTGCCATGGCCTTGTTACTACATGGAACTTATCTCAATTGTGCATTATTGGAAAGTCCCTACACTTAGACACAATATTTCTTTAAAAAATAAGAGGTAATGTGGCTAAATTAAGGGTACAAATTGATCTTACCAAACCTAAGCCATATCAGATATGGTTGGGATTTGATGAAAATGACCTTAGTGATAGTAAATGATAACAGGTGCAATATGAGAGGCTTCTAGATTTTTGTATGTACAATAAACACTAAGGGCACTCAAGTCATGTGTGTAGAGTGAAAAGGAGGGATGAGAAATCACGAGGATAAAGGGAATAGAAGCAGCAGCCAAGTAGCAGAACAGAACTAGAGGAAAAAGTGATGATGATAAAATACATGGAGGCACCAATAATATTCAGGACAGAGCCATTCAAAAGAAACACGAGCAAAAAGAATTTGAAAAGGAATAGGTTCAACCTACAAAGAAGAAGAGTTCAGATCAAAACCAAAAGGAGAAGGATCAGTGTCATACTCAAATGAGGAGAAATTCCGAAGGTAATAATAATTTTTCAACATAAGAGACATTACAATAAATGGAAAAGATCTGAACATGATGTTGGAGAACCAAAGCAAACCAATCCATGTGATAAAGTGGATAATGAATTCCAAGACAAACCCAATGTTGTTGCTAATAACTCATATGCCCCTCTTGATGTAAATGATAATGTTGATAATGTCCCAACTCGTTACCCATGATTTATCTTCTGATACTACGGTTGATGGAGTAAATGGTGTTATGGGGGTGTGTACTACTAACCTGCAGGAAGGGGAACCACAAGGGGTGGGATTGGTTCATGTTTTGCATGAGAGAAAATGATGACCTAGGACTAAATTAACCCCTGCTACCACAATTTAATCTCAGAAACATATAGGAGGATAGGTTGCTCAAGTTTTAAATAAGGTACTGGATTAGGTTACTTAAGCCTAGAATAGAGTCACAAAAGATGTTATTGATCTGGATGCCACAACTCAGACTTAGAAGTCTAATACTGTTTATGTTGATCAAGGTACTAAATCTCTAAATCAAGATAAATGTTTAGCCAAATATATGGTAAATAAGGATACAAATCAGTTTCATATAGCAGAAACAAATAAGCAGAAAATGAATGATAATTTTCAAAATCACAAAGTCATACAAGGGGAAAGTATACAGCCCCTACTACTCACCATTGCCATATTGCCCCAATACTAGTTTCAAACTCACACTATTCTAGGATCATTAAGTAAAGAATATGGAACTGTGAGAAGTAGTAAGGGAATGGAATCCACCACACCATTTAAGAGTAATATTATGGAGAAAGTACAAGAGTCATTGGTCTATTTTCAAACCCAAATGCAAAGGAATCGGCACATCATTATAGTACAAGGAGAAAAGATCAAGGTGCTTTAAGTACTATACCATCACAACCATATGTTGAGGAGGAGGAGTATTACGGGGTAATACAATCTAAGGATAAACATTTAAAGCATTAGTGTGACATGGATGAAAAGGAAGAAAAGAGAAAACTGATGAAAATCAAAAAAATTCACTCATGATGATGCTGCAGTAGATAAGGTTACAAAGAAAGAGGGTTTATCACCCAGAGAGTCCAAATCCAGGTCAAGAACAGAACCTTCTAGAAACAACAAACCCAAGAACCAAAAGTTACAAACTCCAATCCCGAAGATGATTAATTCTATCACTTGGAATATTAAGGGTGTTAATACCCAAGGTGTTGTGAAGAGACTTCAAACCCCTTGGAAAATGAATTAGTTATCAATCATTACTATTTTTTATCCTTTCTCAGATAACTCCCATATTTATTTTTTCAAAATACAACTTCATGTGGAGAATGTTTTGTAATGTGAATAAAAAAGATATGGATTTTATGGAATCAATATGTTGATTGTAAGGTTTTGCCTTCAGATGAGCAGTAGGTGACTTGTAACATTGAAGCATGTAGAATATTCATATAGTTTCCTTTATACCTTTGTATATGCTAAGTCTTAGGATATATTGAGAAGAACTCTCTGGGATAAGTTATTGGAGTTTTCTAGTACTATCATGTCTTATTGTACTACTAGAGACTTTAATATGATTCTAGCAATAGATGAGAAGTTTTGTGGACTAAAATATAACATGAATAAAAGTTTTGAATTCATTAGAGTGGTGGAATCATGTGGATTAACTGATTTAGGATTCACAGATAGCAAATTTACCTGGTCTAACCTATAGGGGCTTGGTGCTAGATTATGGAAAATATTAGACAAGGTTATGGTGAATGAAACGTGGTTATATACTATGCCATAGGACCATTACTAATATTCCTTGTGTTGGATCTGATCATAGTCCACTATTGATGGAGATCAAATATAGAAAGGAGAACTAAGTTAAGTACTTCAGATTCCTACACTTTAGGTTGAGAATTCATATTTTCTTGAAACTATTAGAGAATGTTGGTGCAAAGAAGTAGAGGGAAATCCTATATGGGTATTTCAACAGAAACTAAAGGAAGTCGAGAGTTTAAGGAGAAAGCTCAGCATGCTAAAGATGAACTCTTGAGAGACAATTTTGATAATAATAGAACAATTCTTCATCAGCTAAATTCCCAGTACATCAGGTTCATAACGATTGAGAAATTAAAATTGAAGCAAAAGAAAGAAGTTGTAATGGTTTAAGAAGGGTATGCAAATACTAGCTATGTTTATGTTTTTATCAAAGAGAGAAGAAGAAAGTTGTTTATACATATAATTAAAAATGAACAAAGGGATTTGATACAAAGAGATACTAAAAATTAAAAGCAGATTTTGATTAATTTGAGCAAATATTTACTGGTGAAGATAAACCATTCATGAGAGGATGTTGAATTGTATTCCAAACATGGTGACTGAGGAACAAAATCAAGCTCTTCAAGCTATTTCATAGATAGAAGAGATTTAAAAAGTGGTGTTCTCAATGGATCCCAATTTTGTAGTAGGTCCTGATGGTATAAGTGGTGAATCATTAAATCTTGTTAGGAAATTATTAAGGGGGACCTCTTAGCAGAGGTTAGTCTTTTTCTGTGGACATATCATGCCAAAGTTGTCATGCTTGCTTGGTATTTCTTCCAAAAGTGAGTAATCCTAATAAACTTGTTGAGCTTAGACCCATAATCTTGAGTAATTTCACAAATAAGATCATTTTAAATATCATTTGTCTGAGGTCGGTGCCTATACTTCCTTCTTTAATATCTCCTAATCAATCAGGATTTGTTAAAGATAGGACCATCTCTAAGAACATTATTCTATAACAAGAGATCATTCATTTTATCAGAAGCCAAATATATGAGGCAATGTGGTGATTAAACTTGATATGGCCAAGGCCTATGACAGGGTCAGTTGGTCATACACTTGCCTGGTGTTGACAAGGATGGGATTTAGTGAAATTATCATAGATATTATATGGAGAATTATGAGTAACAATCAGTATTCTGATATAGTTAATAGATAAGGCATGGATTCCTTCAATCATCAAGGGGATTGAAGAAAGGTGAGTCTCTAGAACCTGCATTGCTTATTCTAGGAGCTGAAGTATTATCCAAAACCCTCAACATGTTACATCAAAATCATCTATACCTGGCTTCTACATGCAATAGAACTGCCCTTAGATTAATCACTTGATCTTTTTAGATGATGTGATAATCTTTTTTTCTAGAAGGAAGAATACTTTGAAGATGATTATGCAGACTCTGAAACATTATGAAGAGGTTTCATGCCAGGTGGTAACAATATAAAAAGTAGTCTCATGCTTCATCTTATGCCTTTAAATCAACTTGTGATAGGATCAAAATATACACTGGTTCCAATCAGAAAGATTCTGTTGTTGCCTACCATGGTTGCTTTATGTGTATAGGTAGGCAAAGAATCAATTATCATTTAGAAATAGTTTCAAAGGTAGCTAATAGGATCAAAGGATGGAAATCCAAGATTCAAAGTTATGGTGGTAGATCTACTTTGATTAAATATGTGATTCAATCACTACTAATTCATCTTCTTTCAGCCATCTCCCCACCTAGTACTACCTTGAAAAAAAAGCCTTGATAGTGGATTTCTTTTGGGGTGGAAAATGATAGAAAGAAGTAACATTGGGCATCTTGGGATACTTTTATCTCTCCCTATGTTGAAGGAGGAATATGTTTTAGGTTGATTGTAAATATGTGTAGGGCCTTCCAGTTTAAACAATGGTGGATCTTCAGAGCTAAACTTTCTCTATGGGGTGATTTTCTTAGAGATAAATTATGTCAAAGGGCCAACCCTGTGATCAAGAAGTGGGATATAGGACAATCATTAATTTATAAGCACATGATGAAGAAAAAACAATTAGATTAGCAACATATCAGTTGGAAGTTAATTCAAGGAATTGTTCATTTTAGTGGGATGATTAGTTAGATGTAGGCCCTCTTGCAAGTTACATGGTGGACAATAGAAAAGTAAACATATTTAGCTTTAGCAATTTATTTAAAAAGATGAAATCTAGAATGAACATATAGTTCAGAGATTAGCACCACATCAGTTTGTTGAAACAATACTATCAACCACACTACAGCTTGAAGAAGGGATTCCAGATTAGGCAATAAGAAAGCTTAGTTCTAATAGGAAATTCACTTGTGGTTTATCTAGGAATTTGGTGAGAACTAGTCACAATAGGAGTTTCTCTAGTATGTTTACTTGGCATAAACATATTCCATTCAAGAGTTAATTTCTTTTCTGTAGGGATTTTAGGGAAAAAACTCCCAACTAATGATAAACTTGTTATTTTGGGGAGGGAAAACTAATTGTTACTGTTGTTATGTTCCTAGTCCTGATACAGTCGAGTCTATCTTTGAATCAGGCAACTTTGCTACATATATATGGAGATACTTTAGTTTAATTTTAGGCATTCTACATGAACCTAGACCTCTTTGGGTGACTTCGAAGCATTAATGGATAACTAAGCATAAATAAACCTCATAGATTACATCTACAAGTAACACCAATTTTATTTATGTAGGAGCCTTTGGAAGAATAGGTGTAGTGAAAATATAGGGCAAATCTTATGATATTTCTAGAGTTAAGTATAGTGTGTTCAAATACATAAGAAACTTACTCATGACAACATTTCCTTCATGTAATTGTCCCTCGAACTGGAATGATCACATAGCTCAAGTTGAAAAATGCAAGCATGAAACAAAGGTGATTGAAGTTTGCTGGAATAGACCTATACAAAAACGGATTAAATTGAATACAGATAGGAGTGAAATTGGGAATCCGGGAAGTATAGGAACTGGAGGGTGATTATAATTATTAGGGAAACAATATTCATGCATTTTCTACACCATTGGGAATTGGAACAAACAACCAAGATGAAATTTCAGCAGCTACTATTGGTCTGCAATAGTGCCTGGAACAAAACTTTCAAAAGGTAGTTCTTGAACTTAATTTAGAGCTGGCTGTAAATTGAATTAATCACACAAGTAAGCCCCCAAGGAGCCTTAATAAAGCTGTGACATGTTTTCTAGGCATCAATAATCAAATTCAGAACACAAAAATGTATGCATGTTTATTGAGAGGCAAACTTTGTTATAGATAGTTTGGCAAAGAGGAGTCATAGATTAAATGCACATGCTAAATATAGCACCATTCATCAGTTTTCACAACAAATCAGAGGTCATATTATACTTGATAAGAAGGAAATTCCAAGTTTCAAAATGAAAAATAAAAAGAAGATTATCTAGAAGAACAAGGATTACAGTACACATCGTAGAAGAGACACACGTAATTAATATTTTTTGGTTCTTGTTTAGTATTTTTCATCACAGTTTTATTCTTTCATAGTTTTTAAAAGCATAATAATGTAAGGGTAGAGTCTCCCTTTTCTCATTTTGTTATATTTTCATGTAAGAAAGAGTCTCCTTCACAGGTGCATCACCTTTAAGATTTTTCTTAGTTTAGGAAAAAAATTAACTCCTTGTACCAAAGGATGTGTTACTTTTTTCATCATAGGTATAAGAGGTAAGGTTTATGTGCCCTTCTATGTACTTTTTATTTTTTTTATATAATAAGTCTTAGGGGTTATGCTTAACCCCCATGCATTATTCATTTTGTTTTATAATAAGGCCTGGGGGTTATGCTCAACCCCCAGTCTATACAAGGGGTTGTAGAATAAACCACCAAAACCTTGTATAGGTCTCTCTACCAAAAATAAATCACCAAAAAACTGGTTGTAAAAGTGAGAGCCTCCATCACTGATAATAGCTCTTCGGGTGCCGAATCTAGAAAATATGTTCCTCTTCAGAAACGATGTAGGACTTTGCATCTTTGTAGGCAAAAGACATAGCCTCCACCCACTTTGAACAATAGTCTACCTCAATAAGAAAGTACTTCATCCTATGTAAAGTCATAAAAGTCCCCTTAAAGTCCACACCCTAGATATTAAACAACTCTATCTCCATAATTAGAGTTAGAGAAAGTTCATGAATCTTGAGATTCCTCCATTCCCTTGAAAATGATCACAAGAATTGACATAATCCTATGAATCTTGGTATATTATGGGACTATAGTACCCATACTGTTGGATTTTGCATCCTGTCCAGATGTCACTATGATGGCCCCCCAACAGGGGATCCATAGCAGGCCTCTAGAATACTCATTATTTATGACTTAGGGACACACCTTCGACTCAATCCATGAGAACAGATCCTAAATAAATAGGGCTCATCCTAGAAGAACTTTCACACATCATGAATAAATTTCTTCCTCTGGTTAAAATTCATGTCAGCTAGCATAATATCAGAAATAATGAATTTGGCAAAATCTGCATACCACAGTATCAAATCCTGTGATGTGGCCAAGATCTGCTCATATGGAAAGGAATCATTAATTTCCTTCCCTTCAGACTCAACATGTCCTCCCTCCATCCTAGATAGATGGTCTACAACCTGATTATCCACCCCTTTCTAATCAACCACCTCGAATTTAAATTCCTGAAGTAAGAAAATCCATCAAATTAGCCTTGGCTTAGCATCCTTCTTTGTCATCAAATACCTCAGGGATGAGTGATAAATGAGGATGACTACTTCTGTATTCAATAAATAAGATCATAACTTATCAAAAGCAAACACCGCAACCAAAAACTCCTGCTCTATTATAGTATCGTTTCTTTGTGCATGATTCATCACTTTGCTAGCATAGTATATGGGATGAAATACTTTCTCACACTTTTGGCCCAAGAGATCACCTATAACAACTATGCTACCATCACATATAACTTCAAAGGGTAGTTACCAGTCCGGTACCACTATCATAGGAGAAGTAATCAACTTCTCTTTAAGGCATTCAAATGCCTTAATACACGCATTATCAAACCTAAATTTTACCTCCTTCTCCAAAATCTTGCACCTCAAGTGTGTAATTTTAGAGAAATCCTTGATAAATCTCTGACAAAATCCATCATGTCCAAGAAATTTGTGAAACCCCTTTACCAAACAAGAAGGAGGAAACATCGCAATAATCTCAATTTTAGCTCTGTCCACTTCTATCCCTTTAGCAGAAATCTCGTGCCCCATCCATTTCCGTCACAAACATGAAGTGGCACTTCTCCAAATTTAGTACCAGATTCGTCTACTCACATCTCTCAAGCACTTTGGCCAGACTAGCCATACAGTCATCAACAAAATCCCCTGTTATAGAAAATCGGCCATGAACTCCTCGATCACATCTTCTACCATATCGCTAAAAATAGACATTATGCATCTTTGGAAGGTCATGGGCACAAAGCCCAGATGGAATTACTATAAAAGTGAATGTTCTGTATAGGTGAATGTGGTCTTATCCATATACTTTTGTGCAATGGAAATTTGGTAATAGCTAGAGTATCCATGCAAAAGCAATACCAGCCTCTCTCAGTAGTTTATCTAGCATCTGGTCTATAAATGGAAAAGAAAAATGATCCTTCCAGGTCCATACATTTAGTTTCCTATAATCCATACATGCGCACCATCTAGTCAACGACCTCATAGGGGTTATCTTAATTTTCTCATTATGGACAATAGTGATTCCCCCTTTCTTCAGAACACATAGAATTGGGATAACCCACTTTCTATCATTGATGGGATATACTACCTGAGCATCTATCCACTTGATGATATCTCTCTTAACCACATCATTCATAGGTGGGCTAAGAGGCCTCAGGTTCTCCACACTAGGTATAGCATTCCGCTCTAAATTGATTTTGTGAGTGCATATACTAGGAGAAATCTTGATGATATCTTCTATGGACCGTGCAATGGCCCTCTGAGACTACTCAATATAAAAGTGAGAGCCTCAACCTGTGGTACTAATAAGTCAACTGAAATAATTACCGGAAAGGTGTTCCTAGCATTAAGGAACACATAAAAAAGACGAACATGGAGATACTTCAATTCCAAAACAGGGCGTCAGCAATATATTGTCTTGTAGGAGGATTCACCTATTATTTAAGTCTAGGTAAAACTTCTTCAGAGTATAATAAAACAATGTCAGGTCGTTTAAAGCTTTCTCCACCTTACTAAAGTTAGAAAATAAAGTTGTCTCTATTTTTTTTATCACCGCAGCTAGAGTCTCAGTCACAAACATCCCCTCAAAAGTAGCAACTTTAATAATCTATGATTTATAAAATAATATATATATATATATATATATATCACCATCAGCTCACTAGACTGTATTATAGTGTTCAGAACATTAAAAGTGACCTCGTGGTCATACAGCCTGAATTTAAGTTCACCCCGCTCCACATCCCCTAGTGCTCTCCCAGTAGTAAGGAATGGTGATCTGATATCGCCTGGCTCAAATTACACTATACCTATGATTCAAGGCCTACCCAAGATGGACCAAGCCATGATCATTACCAAAGCACCAAGTAAAGCTTCCAAGGACCCCTATAGGCTACAAATGAAGCAATCCCAGGTTTGGAAAGTGGATTGGAGCCAAGAAAGAAAGAAGTAAGAAAACAAGAACCCGCAAAAATAAGAATCCAAGTGGACTTCCTAGTGGGCATTTCGTCCATCGTGGGATGGTTTATCTAAGAAATGGGGCAGCTCATTTGGATTTGGAGTGACTCGACCAAGAGTGGATGGTTCATCCAAGGAATAGGGAGGCTTATCAAAATTTGGGACGAATTGCCCAAGGATGGACATGGTTTATCCAAGAGGGGAATCTAAGAGCATGAAGATTAGGCCTTTTTGGCCATTCCATTACAGGTTTACAAAGCCCACTTAAGGGAAATTATGTAATAACTTAGCTTATCTAAAAATAATCTAAGTTAGGTTTATTTTCATTAGTTTTTGAATGATGAACGAATACTGAAAAAAGCTTTAAAACTTTGTAATTTACTTAGGGTAATTTATCTTAGATTGTAGCTTGGGTGGATTCACAATTTAGTTAATTATCATAGTAAGCATTTAGGTTGAGGAATCCCTAATTGCGTGTTAATTTATTTTGCTTGGTTAATTGATAGATTAACCTATTTTTGGATTCAGTTGGTTTCTTATATTGATTTTTGATTTGTATTTTACATTGATTCATCGGTCCAATTGGGAGGTTAGGGTATAAACTCCCTTGTTTCCCATAAAGAGGTAACTTTTCATGAAATTCAGGTAATTTATCTTAGATTATTTTAAGAGAGTTCAAATTTTGGGTTCACCATTGTTCTTGGTGTTCTTCAAAGTTTGAAAAAGGTTGGAAGGGGGTATTCAATTATGGGTTCTATTTAAGTGCAAAAAGTATTGAGGATTGATTTATATCACTCAAGGAGTGTGTGCATACAATTTGGAACGATTTCAAGCTTGTTTGAATGGTGTTGGATTTTTTAAACTCATCTAATGTTCTTAACTTATTTTTATGAAGAAGATGAAATTCAAGTGCATGTATCTTCAAGGCTTAAGCAAAAGTGGGAATTGGTGTTTTGGGCATGATTAATTGCCAATCAGGGGGTAAAAGAATTAAAATAGGTTGCCAAATTATTGAGGGAATCAAGTCTTGTTGAAGCTGTTTGGGTCAGTCTAAATCTTTTGGACGACACCCTATGGACGAGCTGTCAAAAGCCAGATGAACCGCCCCTAATCCTGTCCACAAATACTACTTGAGGCAATGAGATATATAAGAGACAACAAACTCTTGGATGAACTGTCCCTCTTTAGATGAGTCATCCTCCCTTTCTAGTCAAAGTTGTCAAACATATTACAAGTTGGGGCAGATTGTTTTTCTTAGGATGACAACCCTCTAAAGGGATTAGACAAGCCACTCCTAGGAGGACGATCCTCCCACCACAATTTCTCCAGTCGGTCCAACTCCAAAGCTCAAGCATTGGAAAAGTCATCTCCTTCTAGACGAGTCACCTAATTTCAAGATGAGCCACCAAAATCCATTAGATGAACATGGTCCTTATAAACATGTTAGTGGGCTCACGAGTTTGTGAAGGGGACTATAATGGTCCATGCAATTATGAACAATATGGTGATGAGGACTATTACTCTGGAGGTGAAGTTAAAGCAGAGGAGGCCAAAATCTCTTATTATAATGAGGATGGAGTAGAAGAATATGGAGAAGAATATGATAGTGAAGAAGGATATTCTCGCACTTCACTGCATGACTTTGAGAACAATGTGAGGTACAATCCCCTTGCTGATAGGTCATATGGAGCATCAGAGAAACATGGTCTGCTACTTCCCATTCTAAACAGAGTGCAATAGAGGCATGGTAGTACCAAATCATAGACCACATGTGGAGCTAAGGAGGAGGTCAGAGGATATAAGGAGGCCATTTGCCAACATATCAACGAAAGTGCCTGTAATGAATGAGGAGATGGTAAGGTGGAAAAAAGAAGGGAGTGGATGCAATAAAAGTATTTCTCTTTTCCAATCAAAGACAACCCCAAACCTACCAAAGCCCCACCTTCCAAATGAACAACCTCCCAACCCAAAATCAACATAGATCATATACCCACCACAAAATTATCATCCTTTTATGACCAAACAAATCCAAAACCACATAACTTCCCAAAGTATATCACATGCATCTTTCCATCTACCCGATAAATTCCCTAACCAAAACTTCCAGGACCCTAGCTATGATGACATGGAGTATCAAAAGGGTGAGTATAGTTAAGATAGGTTTAGGAATGATGGGGAATGGTGTAGAGATCAAGGTGCAAAAGGGGATGATAGAGTTGAATTAGACCGAGGTTGTGATGGTATTAAACAGAGTCCACTACAAATTCAAGATAGTAGTTAAGCTTCCTCAAGCGGGCTACAAGACCAAGGGAGATGACAAGGCTCAAAAAGGTAATATTGCTAAACCTCATTTGCCTAGTCCTTCTTTTATAGAATGTTGTAAATGTCATGATGAAGGGCATAAGGTAAATGGTTTCCATAAGAGTGAAGTCTAAGGAGACTTCACAAACTCAAGCTTAAATTGAAAATGAGAAACTAGAGATTGATATAAACACTTTTCATAAATTAAGGATATTCATAGAATACCTCCTACAAGAGGAGCTTGATTAAAGTGTAAAGTTATTCATACAAGATGTAGGGTGAAGGAGCGGCATGTAGCTTGGTTATCGATTGTAGGAGTAATGTTAATATGGTGAGTTGCACCATGGTTGAGATAATGAATACTCCAACACAAAAGCATCCTAACCCTTATAAGCTCCAATGGCTCAATAACTCAACATAAAAAATAAAGTGAAGCTAACCAAGAAACTGGTCTTGAACTTTAGCATAGGCAAGTATCAAGATGTAGTATTATGTGATGTTATGCCTATGTAATCATGTCATGTGTTGCTTGGTAGGAATTAGTTGGTTGACATGGATGTATAGTATGATAGGAAGTCCCATAAGTACACAATTGTATTTAGAGGATGAGAGCATTCTCTTGCACCAATGATACCCTACCGAGTGAGAGAGGGATAAATATTTTGAGAAAACTCCAAGAAGACTTTGAGAAGGAGAAAAGGGAAAGGATATTGGCTCAAGAAGGGGAGCTACATGTGATTGATGAGCTGAGAAGTAATTTAAATCATGGGGAAAAGGAATACTATTTCGTGGGCCTTGTCAGCATAAGATCGAGAGTGCAAACTAACACGGATACAAGTATTTTGCTTAGTATTCCCTCTTCTCTCTTTTAGGTATATGAGACTCTACTTCTAAATAAGGGATAAACTAAAATTCCTCACACACAAGGAAATGTAAGTCAAGTGGAATTCTTAAAAGAGGATTTCCACTTTAATGGAGTTGAAGAGAAGTCAACTCTAAGGAAATAATAATAACAAACTCCCATGGGTTGATAAGCACTTGACATGCGAGGGTGATGCCGAATACCCTATGATAGTTTATTCTAAAGGTGGTAATGATGTGACTCACTTTGATTTTGAATACTATGAGTTCGAGTTTCTACTAACTATCATATAACCAACACACTTGGTCTGAAATTATGTCAAAAATAGAAGGGTTCTACGAGGAAATCATGGAGGTGCAGCAATCAAATGACCAACCCCATGGTATGTAACTACCCTTTATTATCTTATTTTCTTATGGAATGATGACATCTTTACCATGGTGGAAAGATTCTTGAATTACCACAATGTATCTATTGATGCCATCCAAATATCCTTCTTTTTTACAATGTTCTTAAAGTGTATATTAGTCAACATTTGGGTGCCAAATTTGTTATTGAAGGGATGAGTCCATGGGGTGCACTTGGTACCCAAGTCTTTACTATTACTTACCACACTCATGTGGGTAGGCAACTTAAATTGGATAAATGGATTCTTTCCCTTTTTTTATTACCTTTTTTTCATATGATGATATTCATAAACTTGAAGGATATTCTTGTAAGGGTGCATGATCTTAAGTGGGGAATGCATATAGGAACATCTTGTTTGTTCTTAGTGCTTATGTTATGTTTATTTACTACCTCTTTGACTATGATTATTTCATTAAGTGTGAAAAAATACTTATCATCGAGGTAGGAGTCTTCTTATGGTAAATGAAGGCTTGACAAATTTTAAAACCATGAGGAACTTTGATTATGTGGTTTCCTTGAATGACCATATTATTTGAGGCTTCTACCATTTTGATCCCAGGATTTATTGGGTAATATTTGTGGTATCTTTATTTTGGTGGCGCTAAAAAGGGCTTGTTTATCCATTGATGTTGTTCATTGGTGTGATGTTGTTTGTGCTAACCCTCACGTTATGAGGAGATATTTATTTCTTGTTTTTCCCATGTGTTTGCAAGGTTTGGATTCAAGGACAAATCTATTTCAAGAAGGGGAGGATGATATGATATAGCTGACTCAAATCACACTATACCTATGCTTCAAGGCTTACTTAATACGGACCAAGCCATGATCATTACCAAGGCACCAAGTAGAGCTTCCAAGGACCCCCATGGGATACAAATAAAGCAATACCGGGTTTCAAAAGTATCTTGGATCCAAGGAAGGAAGAAGAAATCCAATAAAAACTCAGGAAAGAAGAATCCAAGTAGACGTCCTGGTGGGCATTTTGTCCATCTTGGGATGGTTCGTCCAAGAAATAGGGCAGCTTGTCTGGATTTGGAGCGACTCACCCAAAGAGTGGACGATTCTTCTGGATTTGGGGAGACTCGCTCAAGAGTGAGCATCAAGGTTGCCCAAGCATGATGATTTGGCCTTTTGAGCCATTTTATTAAAGGCTTCCAAAACCCACTTAAGAGAAATTATGTAATAACTTAGCTTAGCTATAAATACTCTTAAGTTTTATTTTTATTAGTTTTTTTAATAATGAATGTTAACTGAAGAAAGCTTTAAGATTTGTAGATTCCTTAGGATAATTTAGTTTAGATTGCAGATTGGGTGGGTTCCCAATTTAGTTAATTGTCGTAGTAAGCATTTAGGTTGAGGATTCCCATATTGTGTATTAATTTCTTTTTCTTATTTAATAAATAGATTAACCCATTATGGATTCAATTGGATTCTTTTATTGATTATCGAGTTGGATTTTACATTGATTCATTGGTTCAATTGGGAGGTGATGGTATAAAGTCCCTTGTTGCCCATAAACTGGTAAGTTTTTTATGAAATTCCGCATATCTTTTTGTTTCATTTCATTCTCCCTCATGTCTCGATTGTGATCCCATAATGGGTTCGCATCAAATGGCCTCCCACATATAATGGGTACCTCAAAATCAACTTTACGGTCCATAATAACAAAGTCAGATAGAAATATAAAGGATTAAATGTTCATCAAAACATCGTACAAAATCCCGATAGGCTTCTTGACAGTGCGATTAGCGATGAGATACCACATAGTAAAGGGTACAGGGTATCTAATCCTAGTTGGTTATAAACTGCAAGTGGCATTAAATTAATTCTTGCTCCTAGATCACACAATGCCTTAGCGAATAAAAACACTCCAATGGTGCGAAGGCATAGGGGTCAGCTTTCTTCTGGACCAATGAACAAGAAGCAATGGCACCACAGTGGTGCAACTCATCCTCTGGCTCGAATGTCATAGACTGCTTCTTGGTGATCAAATCATTCATGAACTTTTCATAACCCAACATCTTCACTAATGCCTCCACTAAAGAAATGTTAATGCACTGCTGCTTCACTACAATCAGAAATTTATGGAATTTTCCATCCTCCACTTTCTTCTTAAGATGTTGTAGGAAGGGAGGAGAAGACCTGATCAAAGGAATGAATGGATTTGAAGCCTTTTTTTCCTTCCCCTTTTGCTTTGCTTCCCCATGATCGACAGGAAGCTTCTTTGCTATCTCACTTTCCTTGTATGATTTCTTCTTATCTACAACCTCATATTCAGTGTCAAGAACCTTTACCTCAATCTCAGCATCATCACCGATATTAACCACAATCGGTCTAGATAGATCTGTGACTACTTTATCACTCC
>JBDJHY010319290.1:0-16303 GCA_039654485.1 Withania somnifera | reverse complement strand
TCACGGTGATGGCTAAAATATGATCATGATTCCTCGGATTGACAACAGTGTCGCTCACTAGATTACCTTTTTTCCTCGGATTGAGGGCAGCATAAAATTGGCAAAATTGCATCTCCAACTACTGGATAGTAGTGGAGTGGGAGTCGAAAATTTGTGTCACATTGACCAGGTTCTTAATATCATTGATCCCTTTATACAAGGACTCTGACCGTTTCAGCAACTGCTCAAGTAATTCTCTATTCTAGATGAAAAAACACCTGCCTCTCTCTCTACCCTTTGGGGGTACATACAACCCCCTCTTTCTGCAATCATCATTCCTATGGTTGTTGTTTCACTGATAGTCATCCTTTCTAAAGTCTCTCTTATGAAAATCTTCACACTCTCTGAAGTTTTAAACTTGGTTACCACCTTGGTAACCCCCTTTCTAAAAAAATTTATTTGTTCCTCCTTGTTAGTGTAATAATCTTCATGAACTGGTTTTTTTCCTTTTGATACCACAACATTGACATTACCCATCAATGTCTTTGTAATTAAGTCAATCTGTGTGTTAGCATATGTGTCACCTCTAGTATGGGATTTTATTACTAATTTGAGCTTGGTTTTGGATGAAACTTGATATTTGAATTCCTCAAAGTATGGGTAACTTAAATTTGATGAAATTTCTAAAATTTGAATTGGGTTTTAGACTTGAATTTTGGGGTGAATTCTGTACCCGACTTAAAGTATATAGATCTGGGTACTGCTTTTCATGATTTCATATAAAAAATCTATATATGGATAGACTTCACGGATTCGATAGCTTTACACAAAAGGAAGGCCTGAGCTTAATTATTTTCTTTGTTTTTAAGTCAAGTGAAGGTTCTCGACTATCTTAGAAAGTGTCCTAGGTGTTTGAATGATATTCTTAAAATTCATTGATTAATGATTTTCCCTATTGATTTGAGATATTTATATGACACTGAGATGCCCAAATATAGATATTTGTATTGGATTTCCTCTATACTTGAGTTTTATATCCTTGAGTGGATTTAGTTGGATTTGATATGATTCCTCTTTTTTTGCCCATGAGTGGCCTTGTTGGTTTGTTGAGTGATATTGTCTCTTTTTCATGACTTGCTTAGATATTTCTCATTCATTGATGCATATTAATTATTGACATGGAATATGATTCTTGAGGGCACATCATGGTATGATTAGAAAGGAAAGGGTCGATGTGCAATTCTTGACATTGTCATGATATATGAATGAAAAAGAAAGAAAAAAGGATTATGAAATGATTGGATCAGATGCCACGTTCTGGCATGATATGATTGGATCATATGCCACGTTCCGGCATGATATAATTTAATTGGATGTCATATTTCAGCATGATATGATTGTATCGGATGTCATATTCTAGCATGATATGTTTAGATTAGATGCTACATTATTGCATGATATGATTGGATTGGATGCCATATTTCGGCATGATATAATTAAAATGACACATTTTGGTATGATATGATTGGATCGAATGCCACATTCTAATATTATATGATTGGATCAGGTGCCATGTTGTAATACAGGTACATGATAGATGCATGCATAATATTACATGGCATTGCATTGCACGAACATTGACTTATGTACATGCTTGATTTTATACTTTGCTAGCATGTCTGATAAATTACTTGTTAATTTTGGCATTTCATTACCGCACTTATGTTATTATTTAATGATATTATAATCCCGAGAAGGCCAATTATAATGAGATTGTAGGAATCGTTTATTGTCTCAATAAGATGAAATACATTTTTGTGAAACTAAAATGAAAAATCCTCCCGAAAGTGGTGAGAAATCTTAAGTAAATCCTTCTTGATAAAAAGTTGAAATTAATATATTGGTCTTGAAAAGGTCGAAATTATAAAATGGATGAGACTGGTATTGATGATTTATTCTGATGGTATATTAACTGGCTTTGATATTTAGATTGTGATGGACTATTCATTTTATATTATTCATTGTTAATATTCCCTTACACCTTTTATCTATCATTATTATAATTATACTCTACTGGATTGTGTTGCTTGTTTGCAGCTTGGTGGTTGGTGTGTTAGGGTAGTAGGTGTTCCTCAACACTTTATTTTAGATCCATCCAAAGATTCTTGTTGAATACCCATTGATTTATTTTAGTACTCACCCCCTTTATTTTTTACACTTGTGTAGGTATATATCCCGATATGATCTAACTTCTTTTCTAGTGCAGAGTTCGAGGTTCCAGAACAAAGTAGACATGAGGTAAATGTTTGTTGTCTTGGCAGCCCTTCATGAACTCCTTTTTTTTATATCTTTATCTATTTTAAAGATGTACACATTGAGACTTGTACCATTTTATTAGATATGTATAAACAATTAAAGGCTTGTACACATTGATTCCTAGTTTTGGGATTGGTCTATTAGATTGACTATTTATATTATACCTTTTTTTTCTTTTCGTTGACTCGTTATTTTTTTTGTATTTACCCTTGTAGTATTTTGTAGGCATACCTATCAAGGTGGGTTGAGTTAGGTGTCATCACGACTTGGTTTTTGGATAGTAATACCAACCAACTCTACAAAACTATAAATCTTGATAAGTAAAGTAGGCCTTGACCATCCCCAAACTGCATCAATCTCGGCTGAATCGACAATAATGCCCTACTTGGACACTACATGACACATGAATGACACAAAAATAAGTCAGAAATCATACTTTGAAAACTTTGCATACAACTTCTCATGATCAATCTCTAAAGTACGATTCTTAAGTGTTGAACATGATCTGATTCTCTTTTGGAATACACCAAAATATCATCAATGAACACAATGATGAAAAAATTAAGATAAGGCAAAAAATACACTATTCATCAACTCTATGAATGCTGCCAGCACATTAGTCAACCTGAATGACATCATAAGAAACCTATAGTGATTATATAAAGTCCTGAAGGTCGTCTTAGGGACATTGGATGCCTTAATCTTCAACTGATTGTAGCTTGATGTCAAGTCAATCTTGGAAAATACTACAACACCCTATAACTAATCGAACAAATCATTAATACGAGAAATAGGATACTTGTTTTTGATAGTCAATTTATTTAACAGACGATAGTCGATACTCTTCCTTATAGATCCATATTTAGTTTTCACAAATAGCACTAGATCACCCCAAAGAGACATACTAGGTCTAATAAATCCTTTGCTGGACAAGTCCTACAGTTGATCCTTTAATTCCTTCAACTCCTCCAGAAACATATGATAGGGAGGGATAGACATGGGCTTGGTTTTGGATCCAAGTCAATGCCAAAATTAGTGTCCCTTTTCGGAGGTATGCCAAGAAGATTTGTAGGGAACACATTAGGAAATAGACTAGCAACTCATATAGATTCTAAGTAAAGAGTATCAATACTAGTACATCGAATAAAATCCAAGAGAGACACCCTTTCTTGGATAATTGTTATGCCCAAAGAAAGAATAACCTTCCTAAGATATAAACCCTAAAACCTCTCTACTCTAACCTTGAAACACGTACAATCACTAATTTAATAGTCTTGCTATGAAAATTCAAGATAACATGGTAGGATGAAAGCCAATCCATGGCTAAAATAACATCAAAATATACCATATCCAATATGATCAAGTCTACCCATATGTCATATCTTTGCAAATTAATAATAAAAGATCAATATACCCGATCTACAACAAAGAGTCGCCTATAGGAGTCAAAACACGTATAGGTACAAGAGAGAATCAAAAGTCATATAGGTCCTAAAAGAAAAGCATGCAGACACATTTGATAAGGTAGAATAAGGATCAAATAACACTATATCAAATCGATGGAATATTGGGACGATACCTGAAATCACTACATTAGAGATCTTTGCCTTGGGTCTACCTAGAAATGCATAGCAATAACCATGTCCACCCTTGGATTAATAAATCATCTACCACCACTACGACCTATCAGGAATCCATCCCATGAAACCTGAGATCTACCTCTACCACTTTGCGTAGCTCCTCTAGCCTGCGATGTTGATTCCTACCAGCCTGCCCTTGAGAACACTATAAACTTAGCACTTTCAAAGCTTGGGGAAATCTAGATCAAAGTGACCAAACTCTATAATATGGACAAACTTACACCTCATTTAAAAAGAAAATTGTGGTCAGTGTCAAATAGATAACTCAAAAATATTCGGGTTGAATCCTAAGGAAATGTGTTGGAAATAAGTCTATAAGCAATATAAGTAAACTTTGTCAATATCTACTAGGAGGATTTGCATGAATAGAAAGATTTCAGTTTATTTATAGTGATTTAAATTGTAGTTAGATTGAGAGATTATTAAGTTGTTACCAAGGACTATATTTCTCATGACTTCATAACTACGTAGGTCTATCATACGAGTAAGTTATCTCGATATGTAGTACAAAAAAATTGAAAGATAGGTTCACCTAAATATTTCTCAGCCATAATTAGATGAGTATCACTCCTTTTCCACTCAGTTCTGAGTGTTTTCCTAATTGTTGTCTTTTATCCCAGATTAACTTTCTCTGTTAAGGCTCAAGTTATTAAATTAAGGATGATAACCTTAAATCTCCGTTGTTATTATATTTTCCTAATATTACCTCTCTAATATCGAGAAAGTATATAATTAAGACAAGTTCTTAACATCGGTTACTGTTAAAATAAATCAAAGCAAGGAAACTAATAATACATGCATATACACTGATTTAGAATTACTAAGTACTTAACCTATTTCATTAATTTATCATGATTTCCATAATTATAATTGTGATATTTAGCTACTCATATTTTCAAATGATCATGTCAAGTATTTATGAAGAATTCATCATAAAAATATGTACAGTGATTGAGTAGTCACTTGGAAGAACAATTAATGAAGAACGAACCAAAGGATGAAATTAATTTAGAAAGTAACTTTTAACAACCTTGAAGTATCACCAAGTAATACACAAAATGGGTAACCCCTACACCAATACCCTGTGCAATATATTTATAACCATAAGGAATTCTATCCTACACAAACTAGGAAAGCAGGGCTAGTAATAATCCCACAAGTCATACAAAAGAGTTAGGACTCATAGGTCCCTTTTCAGGACTCATAGAGCTTACTTTCAAAAAATTCGTCTTAATTTCCATAATTTGTGATATAACTTATGGTTTTCATGTTACAACTCATGTGAGAACTCATACTACTAAACCTCAATTTGTATACTTTAGATATCTTCCCCCACAACTCAATCGTACGACTCGTGTATAGGCTTTATGAGTCGTGGTGGGTCTGATACCAATTTGTCGACGACCTGGTTTCTCGGATCATGATGGTACCTATTATACCACTAATAGGAGAAACAACCCCGTAGTCCAAAGTGGAGGACTACTATATCAAATACGGAAAGCACAAGCTCAATAAACAATGTATAAATAAAATAAGCTAAAGTATATAGAACCAAAATAAATGCCCAAAAACCCGGTATCAGTGTCACACGAACCACTAAGTATAGAAACAATAAATCTTAAATAGGTCTAATACAACTGTATCTCTGTAATAAATGAAGATCAAATAAACCATCAAATTCGAAGAAAAGCAGGTAAAAGACAGATGCCAAGAACACCCTAAATCTCTAAAATAGAAGGTAATCTACACGAAAAGCGATCCATAATCACGGTCGAGCACCTATACTTGAATCTGTACATGTACAAGTGTAGTATGAGTAATAGCAGCCGAAACAACCCTCACCTAGTAGGCTTCGAGGGCCCACTAGAACATAATAATTATAAAACCAGTAAATAACAAAATACAATAAGGGGTCACAAAAGTAAATAGTACAACAAGGGGAGCTAGCTACTCAAGTAAGAATCAAGTACAAGTAGACATGTATCGCTAGTTAATCACATAACAGGATCTCGGGCAATGAAGGAAAACGTATCGAAAATCCATGCAACAGTATATGTGAATGATAATATAATAAACAAGAGTAAAAAAAGACAGGAGGAGAACATGGATGGTATATCGGTAACCTCAATTACAGGGTAAATGAATAAATAATAGTATAAGGCACAAAACCCACATATCATGAAGTATCAACTAACCAGCAATAACAACTAAGCAGTAATAATAATAGTAATAAAGTAATGCATATAAACGTTGTCAAGTCCCCCAGATAGAAGTGCAGCGTACACAGTAACAGGCTCATCCGTAGGCATCCACATACTAGCAGGGGTACACTGAAGAAAACAAGTACAGAAAAGTAATTACTCATCATGAAGTAACTAGTCTGTGTATGCTTCTCCTCTGGTACCCATAGGTCCAGCAGGCAAAACCCATGGAAGGCTAACCTAAATATTCCCAGTATATCACTCCTCCGACCTATACCCCACCCTCCGTGTCGCGTGAAATCCCTAAGGCAAGGTCCATGAAGGTATGTCATTACGTACGATCTCTAACGTAATAATAACCTCACATCTCAAATCACAGAGCCTTAAAGGTCTCAAAGTCTAGCATATTGTGCCTCATATCAATAGTATCAGCAAGCCATACTTGGAAAGTCATAGCATTCCATGCCTGTATATCATAGTATCACCAAAAGTCTTCAAAGGAACTGTATCATCAATGTCTCCATAACCGTCAAACGTGATAAGATTTAAAAAGTTATACTCATTCTCCTACGATGATGGACTCAAGTGTCAACGGTTGTACTCACTTCTGATTGAAGTCAGACTTAAGTCACAACATTTATTAGTCAAATAATATTTTCTGATGCCAAGATGTAAAACCTGGACTAAAATAAGTAAAAATAGTATTACGGGTTCTCGATACAACATTGAGTCTAAAACAGTAAAAACGGTTATTACTTATATTTTTATTAGAATATTACCATTTATTATTTTATGTCATTATCCACCTTTATTGTTAAAGTCAGCCTCTAGCCATCATGGCTCAATACTCAGGTGGTGATATTGACCCAGCCCTAATGCACTCTTATCGGAGCCATAGGCCCAACCTCTCGTGTCATGAATGCAAAGCATATCAACAAGTATATATATATAAAGATGTGATCATGTAATAACAATTTTCTATGCCCTGCACAGGTACCACAAAACAACACCTAAGTCACATGCACCATACAATATCGGATGCCAAAGTGTATATCAACAAGGGAACGGACGAAGAAACGGTACATGATCACTATATCTACCTATCTACACAACCCACGGATGCTATTTAGTACAATTAATAAATCTATAAGCCCACATATAGCCCCATGGAGCCTACCTATCATCCGACGATAAAGCGCTGCAAGTTCACAGATAGCAATCCGACTAATATAAAAAAATCTCCAAATGCTCCAAAACTTGCATCAAAGCATTCATATGGCAATATAAATCTAACGGTATAATTTATGCTAAGTTTAGGACTGGGCCTAAAATCGAGCATAAATCGAGCTCGCTTGTCGGAACTAAAAAAACTTCACCATGGGGTTCCCAACTTTACTAGAAACCCGTGCTCTAGAATTGAGAATAATTCGAGTGTGGGAAGGGCTTCAAAATAGCCCGAACAGTTTTAACCTTAAAGGGATCAAAGATGCTATTTTTATGGCTTAAACATTGAAATTTTGATGTATTAATAATACTAGAATCAAAATATACTCAAATAACAAAGAATTACGCAATAATATATGAATTATAGCATTATTTTATCAACTTCATCAATTGGGGCCATTAATGGAGGAAATTAAGAAAATTAAGAATTAAAATAAAGAAAAACTTACACAAAACGAGTACAAATCGATGACAAACAATGTGGGAAATTTTCTCAGCATTTGAATGATGTTTGGGAGAGATTTTTCACTCAGAAATAGGTGGAATCTCAATGTTTTTGACAGAAATAAAAGATGGAGCCAAATAACTTTCAGGCATTTTCTTCATCGCAATCGCGTCATAAAGAGTCGTTATCACGTAGAGTATTGAAAATGGGGAATCGCTATCGCATCATAAGGGTCTCTATCATGTAGAGAAATTGGGAAAAGCTTCATCGCTATCGCGAAGAACAAATCCCTGCACCAGCAAAACAATAATTTTTTGAATTTCAATCGGGGTTTCAGAAATGAAGCGGAGTCCAAATTTGATAAACCAAATATGTATTTTATATGAAAAACACATTCCAAACCCAAAGGAATTGAAGAAACTGATATCGGAAGTTGTTTGAGAGAAAATGACCACCAACCAAAACTTAGCCAAAACTAGAAAATTTCTAACTTTCCACATAACAACTCAAATCGAGCATAAACACCATGGGAAGCATACCAAGAATCAAAATAGCCTAAGCTCACTATTTCAAAGCTGAAGAAAGCATCATAATTCCAATCAGACACTCCAAACACCGAAATACCACCCAAGCTCCACATTAGGCCTTAAACTTAACTAAAATCTAAAAATTGGCATAAATTGCAAACGAAAACTCCAAAACACAAAATGTAAGGTCAATCTCGACTTTATTTAGAATTATGGAGCTAATGGAACTGTCAAAATTTAATTCCGAGCTCATCTTGATGGAAAGTTGACTTTGTTAACGAGTACTTAGTTTTTGGCTCTAAAACAGGCAATTTGAGATATTTTTCAATCGAGTCGCCATGGATCCGAACTACTAATCCTAGAAAGTCATAAATGACTTGGGAAAACTACCGAAATGCTCTAGAATGCAAAACAATACATATTTATCATAAATGTCCATAAGGGTCATTACATTCATGAGCCTTTTGAATTGGCAGTTTGTTAAACTTAAGTCGCATCACCAGTTGTACGACTCCTATAATAATTTCATAATCGTGGGAGATATTATGCTCCTAATTACATAGCTTCTGTCATTTTTCTATATAAATAGAAGTACGACTCACATGGAGTCGTCATAACTAGTGCATATTCTTTTTATCTCTAAACTTGGTGGATTTTCAGTACTTATGTTCAATTTTCTTCCAAGCCCTATTTTCCTATGAAACTCATAACAAACATCAAATCTACATAGATACACTTACGAATATACAAAAAACGCTTGTTTTAAGGATTGAAGTGTCATAAACCCACGACACATCAACACCCTCAACTTAGAATATTTTCTTGTTCTCGTGTAATAAAATAAACTAAAGAAAATATGATGATTAAGTAAAAGAAACCTAGGATATCTACAGCAATCATAATATACTCAACATACATATATCACAAGTTACCCCTCTATTTTATATCTTGTGCACCATCCAAACTAATCAAACTAATTTAAGAGAATCTATGAATGACATTATGCTATCAATGAGCAATCATGCATATACAAGTGACAATCATCCTAATAATAAGCATTCAGACAATGCAATCTCAGTGCCTTCACAAGAAAAAAGTCATACACACACCATATATCAATAAGACTAGGACTATGACAAATGTGATCTAGATTGTACACATAAGTAAGGACTAAGTAATACAACTCACATATTAATACTACCGGTCAACACTATCATCTACTTACTACTGAATTCATGCCTTAACTTGAGCAAAGTTATCTCAGCAATGGCCAATATGTCATGGAAAGATCCGTAATGGTCAATTTGTCATAGCAATGAAACACACATCATAAAACCCAATTTTTTTAGAGTGGTGTTAAATTTTTCAAAACCTTGATTTTAAGTCCATATGTGTATGCGCTTATATTTTATATTGTTTTAAGTTCTCCTAAGTTCTTGTACTCAGCATTAATAATAAAAAAAACATAAGTAAAAAAAAACTAAACATGTCAATTCTACTAAGATAGAACACCCAAGGAAAAAGAGACACAGAAAGTAAAAGCCTCAGAAGGTGAAACCCATATAAGCCCTACCCCCAACAGAAAAATCATGCATTATCCCTAATGCACTATAAAACATACATCAAGCGAGTAAAACTTACCTGCAGTGCTCTAGACTCTAGTATCGTGTGTTAATGAAGTAGGAGCCATGATTATAGCTCATATAGTATCCAAGTTGGTGTCAGTGGTTGGCATACTCAAAGAAATGGACTCACCCAAATTGTCATCACCCATAGCATTATTGGTACCCTTGGTTACCGTGGTAATAACTCTAGTAGTAGTAGAACCCTTGGTTACCGTGGTAATAACTCTAGTAGTAGTAGTAGTACCCTCAGATACCTTAATATTCCTCTCAATAATTAGGAGTGTGGCACTAGAGGAAGTCCTAAGAACTTGTGTCTATATTTCTTAGCTAGCCATCATTGCCTCTGAGCTTCTCTCTCTATCTTTCTCTACTTCTTATCCCTAATTATTAGTCTGTCCTCCTTATTAGCACCTGACTCCCTATGCCTCTTCCCTATTTTCTTAAAAATTATAGGGGCGATTAGTAAACATATAAACTAGAGGCACGACAACACTCGTCTCCTCAAGTATCTCAAACATGGGACTCTTGGAACACCTAGGCATGTATCAAAGATAGATCTGCAACATATGCCCTCAAGACCCCTAACTCTATAGTCAAAACCCCTATATCAAGGATTTTCAACTCATACAACCTATCCATAATCTATTTCTCTAGGTTATCTATCCTGTCATACAAAACTTGTATGAACTTATCATGCTCCAACCGTCCTTTAGAGGCCACTAACTCAAGTTGGACAGATGACGAAACTAGTCAACAAGTTGTGAAAATTTTTCTATGGTCTTATTCTGCTTTTTATTTATCTTTCATCGAGACTCATATAAGATTATGTCCATCTTAGAAGTAGTAGTGTACTAGTATAATGGAGGAATAAAGGAAGTAGTATAAGTCAAGGTCAATGTGTGGGCTACAGTATTAGTAGACCAGTAGCTATAATATCAATTCTATGCTTATTTGGGGTAGGGGCATCAACAGGATCATCTCAACTCAACAAGCTCTCTAAAAGGACAACACTGGAAAAGGATGGTTGCACTCTAGTTTGAGGAACTAGGATTATCACATCCTGAATCAATGTAATATTTTGCCAACCAAGTCACCACCATATTATCATCAATACACATGAAGCCTTTACACAATTTATGAAATCTGGTGTTGTCCTTGAGTGCTCTAACCAAAATCTCCTTCGTAATATACAAGTTATATTTAAAGCATACCCTAATATAATACTCTCCACCAACTCTACTTGCTTTAATTTTAAAGTGTTGTCTTCACTAGTAGGGCTTAACCAAGAGGGAAAAATGACCTACCAGGATTTATCCGTAAAATTGAGCGACACCTTTATAATAAGTTCACTAGGGTTATTCACTCAGGTGGATTTGGTACTACGATCTGCAATTATACCTGCTATCCAACTCAACAAACTCTACTTGTAATATAGAATCTTTCATTTTATTTCTATCCATGTCCATTCTTAAATGGTACTCATACTTGTTGGTATCATTGTAGCCTCATGGTCAGGTCTATAAAGAAATCTCTAGATGATGTACTGAAAGATATCGGTGAGTTGCAGATTTGATTTCATGAATCATGAGGCTGATTGTAAGTTGACCCTTTACTTGGTGTCCTTCTTGGAGGTTGTCACGATAGGAACCATGAGTCTTTCAATGCACCGTATGACTAGTACTCTTCCTTCCACTTTGCCACTTTTTGTTTCTTATATCCTTTTTCTAGTTTTTTCCATCCTTGCATACACTAAATAAACAATGAAGCTATAATGAAAAACTACCTAATTATAAGTACAAATCTTGGGTTTTCTCCAAAGTAACCTCTGATTTAAACCACGACATGATAATACTCCTTTGATTTCTTAGACTTTATCAAGATAGAGATCTTCAACCAGTTTCATCTCTTCTAGAACTCCTAAATATTACTTTACATGCTGACCGTTCACCTCAAACCAAATCCATCATGCCTTTTAAGCTCAATAGCACCATATGGAAATACTTGTACCATAATGAATGGTCTATGATATTTAGACTTCATCTTATAAGAAAACAAGCAACGCCTCGAATTAAATAACAAGGCCAAGTTACCCGAACTAAATTCACACTTTTCAAACTTTCGATCATGGTACAAATTCATCTTTTAGAGATTGATTGAAAATAATTGGTATTCTATTGTCATAATGGATAGACTCGTGGCTTGTTTCACTCTTCTAGAGGGGTTAAACAAGGGGATCCATTTTCCCTACCTTTATTCATTCTTTCTGCAAAGGTACATTCAAGAGCTTTGAATAATATTTTATGGAAAGAGACTTCAAAGGCTGTGGGATACCTAAATGGAGTGATGATATTAATCATCTAGCATATGCTGATGATAGAATCATTTTCACATCTTCAAACAAGAAGTCAATCTCAATGGTTTAAGAGACTAAGGGAAGTATGGAATATAATCTGGGCAAATGATAAATAAAGAAAAAAAATCCTTTTATGTTTATTACAAAACTTAAAGTTGTATTATTCACGAGGTGGAGGAGAATACTAGTTTAACCAGAGAGAAGTTTCTATTGACCTATTTAGATTGCCCTATTTGTCATGTCAGAAAAAGAAAAAGTCACTTTGTAGAATAATTTTAAAAAGTGCAAAATAAGTTTAAGGCTTGGAAAGGAAAATGCTATCTTTTGGGGTAAAGCACTCTTAATTAACAGTGTTCTACATAGTATCCCTATATAGTTGTTTTCAACTATTGGCCCTCCAAACTATGTTATACATGATCTTAATAAAATGTTTTTTAAGTTCCTGTTGAGTTTCAAAGAGAAAGGGAGAAACATCTACTGGGTTGTATGGTCTAGAATTTAGTTTCCCAAAGAAGAAGGTGGGTTGGGATTCAAGTCCTGATTTGATGTCTCCAAAGCTTTTTTTCCAAGATACGATGGGCGTTTAGCACCATAAAGTCCTTGTAGACCAATTTTATATGGAAAAAGTATTGAAAAAGATTTAGGCCTTAATGGATGGATGGTTCAAAATTATGGAAGCATATGTTATAAGCCAAAAACATATTTAATTAAGAAATTTGGTGGAAACCTAAATGTGGGCATTCTAATATATGGTTTGACAACTAGACCCAGTTGGGGGCTATGCATTGGGTACTACTTATCTCTAATCAGCATAATTATAACATGTAAGAAGTGAAATAGTAAATAGTGGTGGAGAACTAGAACTTTGAGTTGTTATGTCAAATGTTCCCTGAAGAGATCAATTAGCAAATCAGCCACAAAATTGGTATAGTAGAGAATTTTACTGAATGGGGCAAAACTTGGTGGTTACTGAACAGTTTTGCATTGTTTAGTATAAGGAGTGCTTGGGAAATAATTAGACAGAGTTAGGTTATACAGAGTTATTTTATGACATAGGAAAAAAGGGATACCATTCAAAGTCTTTTTTTTTTAAACTATGGAAAGAAAGGCTGCCAATTGGTAAGGTAATAATAAAGTTTGGTCTAGAGTATGAATTTCTTTATTGTTGTTGCAATAGAAATAGTGTGGAATCCATTAAGCATCAATTTGCCAATTTTAATGAGGTTGTAAAACTATAGAAGAACTTTGCAAATGTTGCAAGGGTGTGGAGCCCCTATTTAGTACATAAAGACATCATTGTTAAATGGTGGGAGTATGACTGCTCAGATAAGCTAAAACTAATTTTCAAAACTATTCTAGGTTTGATTCTTTGGCAATATTGAAGAGAAGGAATATGTTGAAACATAGAGGAAGAATGCATTTTGTAGGTATGGTAATAGATATTAACAAGAACATTCACATAATGATCATTAGTTTTTATCCTTAGTTAAGGCATGTTCCTGAAACTTAGCCTTTTATTGCTCAATTATTTTGGAATACACACCTATCATTAATTGCAAAGCTATTAGATGGAGGATGTCTAAGCGGAGGACTTACAAATGCAACTCTGATGGGGCTACTAAGGGTAATCCCATCCCCAACAGTGGTGTTTTTTTTGCATAAGAGATAATTTGGATGACTTTACATATGATTAAACTAGAAGACTAGATGATGGAGTTAGCATGGTGGTTGAAGCAGTGGCACTAAGGAGAGGTCTGGAATACCATATCAATCATCGGTTACTACTTCTAATAATGGAAACTGATTCCCTTACTATCAAGAAAGTATTGGATGGAGCTTGGGAAGTTCCAAGGTGTATTTTTATGGAGAATAAGAAAATCAACTTCTTAAGAACTTTAATAGATGTGAGAGTGGAATGCATCTACAGGAAGGCAATATGTTAGAAAATTATTTTGCTAACCAAGTTTTCTTTTTTGCAAGTGCAAAAGAATTTATATAGTTAACTTTTCACGATGTACAAAGAGAAGGCAAATCAATCATCAATATTGAAAAGGTACACATTTCTAATCTCAGATTCAAAAGTTTTCAAAAGATGGATTTTAACATTCAGAGTGCAAGGGAAGTGGACATGCAAGGAAATCATATTTCAACAGTAGCATCATTAGCAATAGATCAACAGCACTCGGCATAATAATTGAGCAGTTCATAAAGGACTACATTTCAAACACAAGAGGCACAATAGGCAGATACATTATTTCTCAAAAATATAAACAAGATTAGTAGATGACTAACCTCATTTTTTAGCCTTTTATTTTGAAGGCTCAATCTATAGAGAAAAAAAGAATATAAGGAAAGTGATTTATCAATATTCGTCATCAATTTTTATAATAGATTAGAAAAGGTTAACTTTTACCAACACATAATCTTGCTAGATTTGCACATATGAGCTAAAGAAGTCTTCCTTGGCGATGGATTTTATGGCACTTGTAAGATCTATAAATGTATAAAATGGAATTAACACAAGCTTATTCAACCTTTAAAACTAAGCTCAGACCAATCGTTGCTGGTAGAGTTTAATTATAGAAGAGTTTGTTCAATTTGTCTAGCTTTAAGTCAAATTCATTGACACTGGAATCTTTGGTGTTCAAAGGGGATCGGACCTGATCGAAAGGAAAATGATCACACCACTCCAGACTCTAAACCTACACAAGTGTAGGAAGGAAGGGGTGAGTACCAAATAAACAACGGGTGCGCAGAAAGTATCCCTGACTTGATACTAACACAAAACAATGAAGAACACTAAACTACTTCGAACATCCTAACCATAATCCTTCGAACTACTAGCTAAAAATCAGATCATAGTCAGTAGTTTATAATGGAAAGTAAATGACCAGTTACACAGCTTAAAGATAAACACGAAGTAAAGCACCAAGTCCGAACTCATATAAATTAACAAGGTAAGGTTTTATCTCAATCAAATATCAAGTCCATATCGAAACAATATCAACTAATCATTACCGAATAACTTAATAATGTGTTTAACTTTTAAGTGAAATTACTCATCTCATAGCTAAAATGTGAACCAGTACTTAGCCCATTCTGAGGCGGCCTTCCTCTCGAGTCCAAAAAGTAAGAATTTTATTTAGTTCACTTTCGAAAAACTTATTGGTCACAGATTAGTTCGTTTTCACAAATTCAAGGGAATAATCCCACTTACTGTATCAAGGCTTCGCAAAGGAGTCCATAAAACCTCTAGTAGTCTTCATTTGACAAGCTTGGTCGCGGTAGGAAAGGTACATCAGATACAACCGAGAGACAAACTCGTGGAATAGACACTAATAAGAATAGACCAAGATAATATGCAATAGAACCATCTCAAGTATCTCATAACATCAATATCATTTAGATCGATCCATTACTTTCAATTTATAACATTTAGGTTTTTTCTTATCAATTCTTAACACTTTTCAATAGATGTTCTCATTTAAACTTCAAGAGCACATGTTTAACCTTATCATCTCAGGCTCATAGTATCATTTCAACAACAAGTTGAATAGACTCATCACAAACATATAAATAAATGAGAGGGATATTCCATGACAGATAAACCCATAAATATAGAATCAATCAAGTTACCTTCCATGTAAGTGCAATGAAGTGGGATGCAAATCTGTCTCATGTACCTTAGCAATACTGAAAATCACACCTCGATTGCATTGCTTTGGTAACATATCTCAAGATCATGAAAATACCAGCAATAACACTTTCTCCATATTGTCTTTTTATATCATATCAAAGTCATGGTAATTCTGAAAATAACGGATTGGCCACATTACCTTTTTATATCATATAAATATTATGACAATATCGAAAATAACACCTCGGCCACATTACCTTTTTATGTTATAATCCTCTTTGTCTTTTTTTTTCTTTGTCTCTCAAGACCATACCGAAAACCGCACCTCCTCCATATGGTCTTCCCAATTAATATGA
>JBDJHY010319289.1:0-62027 GCA_039654485.1 Withania somnifera | reverse complement strand
ACTTGCAAACGAAGCCTCCAAAACACAAACTTAAGGTCAATCTTGACTTTGTTTGGCATTCCAGAGCTAATGGAACTTTGGAAATTAAATTCCGAGGTCTTCTTGATGGAAAGTTGACTTTGGTCAACGAATGCTTAACTTTTGGCTCTAAAATAGGGAATTTGAGATATTTCTCAACCGAGTCGCCAGGGATCCGAATTATCGGTCCCAGCAACTCATAAATGACTTGGAAAAACTGCTAAAATGCTCTAAGATGCAAGACGTCTCATATTTATCATAAATGACCATGAAGGTCGTTACAGATTCTCTTACTAATGGCCAAGAAAATCCTAAGGACGGGTTTTTTTTTTATGGAAATGGAAAGCAACTGATGTTGGTTCGTACAAAATTTCCATAAATGTCAAGTACAAGGATATTTGTTGGGTACCTTCACTTCAATTTTGATGCGTGAGTTCACCTTGGACATTTTAACCCTGTGGAATGGATGTTGTGGGCCTAATTAATCCACCAATATCCAATGAACATCACTTCATCCTTGTATCAATTCATTATTTCACCAAATAGGTACGCTGATTTTGTCAGTTGAAATCTTATATGTCGATTCAATATTCCAGAAACCATCATTATCAATAATAGTACAAACTTGAACAGCCACCTGATGAAGGATATATGTGCTTAAATTAAAATTACTCATATTAATTAGATTTCCTATAACTACTGATGAATGGAGCCCTTGAGGCAGCCAGTAAAATCCTCAAAAAAATCCTTTGAAAGATTGTCGGAAATATTAACTCATGCCATAAAGCCTTTCTATATTACTTTTCAGGATATCTTACTAACATTAGAACTTCAACGAGAGACAATCCCCATTTTCTAGTCTATGACACAGAATTCGTGATGCCCGGTGAAGTCGAGATTCCTTCCTTATGCATGATTCATGAATTAGGATAATAAGGAGTGGGTACGGGCCCACTGTGAATATTTGACCTTGACTGATGAAAAGATAATGTGTGTCATTTGCCATGGGAAACTCTATAAGCAAACGATGACCCACTCTTTAAACGATGACCCACTCAAGGGAATCTTTCCTCACTAGCATGAATATAAAGGAAAGTTAGCACTCAATTGGAAAGGTCCTTATATGGTTTGGAAAGTATTGAGTGGAGGTGCATTGATTCTGGCAGAAATGGACAGTGAAAAATGGACCAAGACAATCAATTTAGAAGTTGTCAAGAGATATTATGTTTAAGTTTTATTTCCTTGTATCTTGTTACTCTATTTTCCATTGTGTTAAGTCGTTTATTCCTCTTCCCATAGTTTTGAACTACATTCGACTTGAATTCCCAAAAAAGGGGTACGTAGGTGGCTTCTTGGCTTTGGTCAACGCTTTTGCATTTTCTCTATCTCTTTTCCCGTTCCATATGTTTGACTTGAATTTCCAAGAGGAGGGATATGTAGGCAGCCGCTTGGCTTCAATTAACCTTTTAGTATTTTATTTCTATCTCTTTTCCCATCCCATATGTATGAACTTTATTCGACCTGAGTTCCCCAAAGAAAGGATACGTGGGCCACCTCTTGGCCTTGTTCTTTCCCTTTTGTCTTTATTTTTATTTCTCGTAAGGTTCGTTCATAAACTCCCACAATGGAACTGGGGTAGAATTTTTTAGAGGAACTCAAAAATTCTTAATAAATGAGACATTTCCAGTAGGTCAGGTTAAAGATCGCATCAAGATCCCAACAAAAATAGAATATTCAATAAGGAATCTCAAAAGAATTCATATTGAAGAAGAAATAGACATTCAGAATGTAATTGCCATGACCCGATTTTGCGGATCATGATGGCACCTACTATACAACCAGTAGGAGAACGAAACCCCAGAGTCTGGAGCCGAAGCGGAGGACTACTATAACAAATACGGAAGTACAACAGAATTGAACAGATAAATAATATTTTTCTTGCGGAAGTCTTAAAGAGTAACATAATCTACCCAAAATCCGGTACCAGTATCAAATGAACCACTAAGTAAAAAAAGGATAAAACTGAAGTAACTTTAGTACAAGTGTTCCTCTAAAATACAATGGAGGTTAATAACACATAAGTGCGAAGAGAAACCTTAACAAGCTGGATGCCAAGCTTACCATGAATCTCTGATATGAATAAGATCTAAACGAACACCTGTCTGTATACAAAAATAGGAACTGATACTCTGATCTGCACATATGTGCAAGTGTAGCATGAGTACAAGTCACCAAAGAAACCCGTACTCAGTAGGTTTCGAGGGCCCACAGAGCATATAACAATAATAAAAGCAGTAAATAACAGAGTACAAGAAAAAGGGTCACAGAAAAAATAGTACAATATCGGAAACTAACAATTCAATTACGAATCAAGTGTCACATAGACTGATATCACTAGCTAATCACATAATAGGATCTGAGACAATGGAAGATAATGTACCTGGCATCCTCACAACATTGTGAAATATAACATAATAAATGAGAAGCAAAGAAGATAGGAATAGAGCATGGTCGGTACACCGGTAACCTAATGTGAAAGGATAAATAACTTAATAAGAGTGTAAGGCACCAATCCCACATAACATGAAATAGCAAGTAACCAATCAAGACAACTAAGCAGTAATACAAAAAATAAAGTAAAGTAATTTGACGATACAAGTCCCCTATAAGGAAGCACAGCGTACACAGAATGATGCTCACCCATAGGCCCCCAATCCAACCAATAGATCACTGAAGAAAACAAGTACGGAAAAGTAAAATAAACATGATCGTTATTAGAACCTCATCCCAATTTCAGAACCACAATGAATCACAACTGGCAACTTGTGCCCCATATCAATTTTATCCCATCGGCACCTTGTGCCTCTTATCTACATATCTGCTAGCTATGCTCAGTTGGACAAGGTGTACATTGCCGGTATATCATATGTTATCACCACTAGTCCTCAATAATTTAGTATCATCAAGTTTGCATAACCAATAGTACCATGTGTGTCAACAAGATGTACTCACTATCGTACGGTGATAGTCTCAAGTCCCAACGCTATACTCACGCCCGAATGGAGTCAGTCTCAAATTTGGGAATTTACAAGTAAAAAGATACTTCCCGGTGCCAATAGATGAAGCCTGGACTAAAACAAGTACAAATAGTGTTACCGGGTGCTCAATACATCGTCGAGGTTAAAACAATAAAAAATAATTACTTATATTATTATTAAAGTATTTCCATGTATTTACTTATTTCTCTATTAAACTTTATCATCAAATCATCCGCTAGTCATCATGGCTCATAATTAATGTGGTGATACTACCCAGCCCCAATGCACTCTCATCGGAACCACAGGCCCAATCTCTTGTGTCATGAATGCACATCATATCAACAAAATATATTTATAACATATAATCATGAAATATCCGTTTCCTATGCCCTGTACAGGTATCTCTAATCAAATGTTAGGTCTCGGGCCCCATATCACTCGGGTGCCAAAATATCAATATCAACATGGAATGGACAAAAAGACGGTACATGGTTACTATATAACCTAGCTACCTAACCCATGAATGCTATATAGTATAGTTGTTAAAGCTATAAGCCCAGAGAAAGCCCCACGAAGCCTACCTTTCATCCATGACAAAGCGATGCAATCTCACGAATAGTACTCTAAGTTATATCAAACATGCTCCAAATGATCTGAAACTTACGCCAATGAATTCTATATATTAATACGAGTCTAACAGTATAATTTATATTAAATTCTGAACTAGGCCTAAAATGGGCTTGCTGGGCCTACTAAAAAGAACGAAAAACAAACTTCACTACTGGGTTCCCAACATTATTAGGAATCCGCGCTCCAAAATTAAGAATAATTCGAGTGCAGGGAGGTTTTAATATAAAACTGGATAGATTCAATCCTAAAGGGGTCAAGTATTCAACCCTTACAAATTTAACGTTGGAATTTTGGTGTATAATTGATACTAGAAGCAATGTGTATTCAAATAATAAAGAAATACTTGAAAATAATTGGGTTATGGGATGATTTCATCAATTTCAACTTTTGGAGCCATTAATGGTGGAAACTAAGAATTTTATGAAGAAAAAAGGAGATGAATTACCCAAAATCGTATGGAAATCGAAGGACGATACTGAGAGGATTTTTCCTACCTTTGGAATGGCATTGAGGAGAAGTTTTTTGCTCAAAAAGGATTTGGAACGAAGTAGGTTTTCCAAAATAAGAAATTGGGGTCGTACAGATATATATTATTTACCAGAAATTTTAGGGTATCACGATGTGATCCTGTCGTGATGGAGTTTCCATCACGTTGTGATCCCTATCGTGATGGATTCCAGGTGAAATAGTAGTCCATCATGATAGGCATCATGACGTGATGCTTATCGAGATGGCCTTTCTGCTACAGAATTTTCAGAATTTTCAATTGGGGTCTCGAAATTGAAATGGAGTCCAATTTTGACAAGCCATATATGTTTTTGAGTGGAAAACATATTTCGGACTCAACTAAATCGCGAAATTGACATTATATGTCATTTAATAAAAATGACCCATAAACTAAGCTTTAACCAAATTATGAAATTTTCCAATTTTTTGCAAAACGACTCAAATCAAGCATGAAAACCTTTGAAAGCGTACCAAGGGTCAAACTAGCCTAAATTTCCCATTCCGGAGCTGATAGAATCATCAAATTCTGATCCTACACTCCAAACACCAAAACACCACCCAAGCTCCACTTTTGAGTTTAAACTTAACTAAAATTTACAATTCCGCATAACTTGTAAACGAATACTCCAAAGTACAAACTTAAGGTTAATCTTGACTTTGTTTGGCATTTCAAGCTAATTGAACTGTCGAAATTTGATCATGAGCTCTTATTGAAGGAAAAATGACTTTGGTCAAGGAGCACTTAGTTTAAGCTCTAGAACATACAATTTGAGATATTTCTCAACCGAGTTGCTAAGGATCCAAAATACCGGTCCCAGCAAGTCATTAATGACTTGGAGCAACTACTAAAACGCTTTATAATGTAACACTTTGCGTATTTATTGTAAATGACCATCAGGGTCATTACAATACCCAAAAGTTGGACAACAACTCCACAATCCATTATACAGAAATAGTTCCCAACACAATCTTACGAAACTCAACTAGCTCCATCCTTTCTAGACAACGTTGCACACACCTACAGCCGATGCTAACAATCAACCCATAACCTCTTCCACTTAATCTCAAAAACACCACGGGTTCTAACACAATGCGCAAATCTACACTTGAGATGCCTATGCATATCTTGCAGCATAATCTTACCTAAACTAAAGAGTCATCTTACTAATCCAGACTTTCAGGAAACCACAACAACCACCCAACTCGATGAAAGTACAATCATCACCAATACCTAAACAAACTTCTATGAGCACTAAGTTAAACACCTTGCACACTGTCACCCAAAACACAACAAACCAAAACCTTTCTTTTTACCCTCAATGGGCTAACCCGTAAATCAAGCAGGCACATTCTGTACTAACAGGAGTATCAAACATACAACTTCAAAACATAACAATTTCTGGTGCACCTATATCTACACCTGATTCCATTTACCGTAGCAAATCTGACACAACTGAGTATTACTTAAGCATCATCACAACACAAAACCTAGCACGAACCCCCCACAAATTAATGCACTGGCACCAAGCCTATGGTGCAAAGATCAATTTCCTGTGAGGAAAACTTACCATAGATAAGCAAATACTGATATACTAAGTAGAAGAACTCCCTATCCAAGTGTTTCCATAAATGAAAACCAGCACCATAATATAACAATCCCTTAAGTCTCAAGGCAATCCTCGTTAGCTGTATTTGCTAGAATTGGCTATATACATTACACTACTATGAAACTACAGCACCATATTATAATGATCAACTCAACATACACTGAATTGGTACTTCTACGAACTTCCATCTATAACCCCACAAAGCTAAAATGTTGTGCAAACTTGCACCAATCAAGTTTAATATAAATCTTCCACAACCCTTATATCACTAAACAGTTTAACTCAAGAGCCACTCTACCCATCAACTACTAAGGAAGAAATTCATTTATAAGAATACATCAAGACACTATTTATTAAAACTCTGCATCACAACCATGAATACACCATTCTCCAAAACTAGAAAACTCAGTTGAAACTGATACAACCTTAAAAACAGATAAGAAAACAATCAAGACATGATTCAAAATTGACAAATGGAAACAACTCATGCTCAGGTGGATGGTCAGGTAGGGCAATTAAAATAACCCCTATAATACCATGACAACACTAAAAAATCATAACATTGATTCTTACACCATGGGCTAATACAAGCTATGTCTAGTGTCATAGGGAGTACTGCAATATAACTCTCGGTGGCTACCAACAACGTAACCATCTAGCCCAAAATCTAGTAGGCGGGGCTAAGACCGTGATCTTGGCATGAGTGCCTAGAACTATTTGGAGAACAAGGGTAACCTACCCATATCAGGAAATGCCACACTTCTAACCCCAAAATTATTCAGCTATCAATGAACATTATTAATGAAACAAAACCAAGCCTAGCACCAACCAACTATAACAAAGCTTAATTTTCTCAGTCAGCTACCCAAACGAGTCTAGCATATCAATCCACTACTAAAAAATTCAATTATAAAGGGACAAGTAATAATAATCAATCTGTGGGCTATTAGCCAACAAGAACACATAGTGAAAATGAAATAATCAGATAGACAGCAAAATCACCAAGACAGACCAACAGGTTACTAAGACAATGGGTTACCAAAACCTATCAAATAAAAGTCAGACTAAATAATAGCAATGTAAAAGTATAACATAAGATCTTCGTCTCTGCCTCTACTGAAGTCAAGGTAACAACATGCATAGTCTGTCCATGATCAACAAAAAACTGACCCAAACCACCTACCTCACCATGCTAAGCATTACCTGGGACATCTTCCCCTCCACGGTGAACACCTCTAACTAGTAGAAATATTGACTCAGGTGCACCCTTAACTGAAGACTGAATTACCCCACGCTGGGGGAAATCTCCACCACAATGACCTATTACACCACAATCATAACACACTGGTCCTTGAGGGAAAACCGTAGAAAGATGACTAAAGCTACCGAACTTCAAGTATAGCCCTAAACGTGTGCACTCCCAATATCCTTTGGTACAAAATTTGGACCACCCTGGTCTAAAATCACAGCAGGAATACCGCCTGTAGCCTATTCAGGTCTGGCTGAACATCAACTAATATTTTTGGTGTGATCTTGATTACTGATGATGCCACCTGAATTGGTAGTGACAAAGTCTGAGTCACAGATAACATTGGCTGGACTAAATCCCCTGACAAGGTATCGCTAGCACCACCTTTCATAACATGATGCGAAGCAGGTTGAATACCAACCCGTTAGGGGCAAGTTCTAAGATAATGACCCTCGTTTCTGCCTTCAAAACACTACCCTGCTAGCTTATTCTTACAAAAACTACGACCAACACCTGACCGGCCACCACGGTTAAGGTATCCAACTCCGTGGCCTCTAACTCCATTGGTTTCCTTGCATAATCTTTCCATGAAATTCTAGTGGGACAATACCTTAGCAAAAGAATGACCTGCCATTATCAAGAGCTCCACCGCTAGCCGAAGAGGAAAAATCAAACCATCCGCAAATCTCTGTGCTCTATCCTAATTAGTAGGGAAAACTATGTCAGCACGCCCAACTATCTCATAAAAACGAACCTTATACTCAGTGACAGACATCTTACCCTAGTACAGACACCTAAACTCTCTCTACCATGGTGAACAATTAACCATAACGGGAGGAACTTCCTCTGGTGCTACTCCCCTGACAATGCTCGAAATATCCCATAACAAATTCTGCAAAACTGACATGGTTGAAAGTCCAATCAGCACCAAAACTAATCATAAGCCCATTGTATGTTGTAATGGAATATCTGATGATCGCCGATCTCTGCCCCTTCCTAGGTTCCTTGCTACTAATATGGAATACTTACTCTTTCTCTTTCTGGCAGAAGAGTTTGAATATACCATCTGCGGAAGAATGAACATGAATGAATAAGTATTTGAGAAAACATCATAGGAAGAAGTGCATGGTTAAAAATCAAGAAGGAGAAGTCATTTCCTAAATGCCACCATAGCCTTTCGAAGAAAAGCAACGGACATCTCTGCGTGGATCCACAAGACTCCACTACACATTAGTTTTGTACACTGACACCGATGAACCTAGGCTCTGATACCAAATTGTCGTGATCTAATTTCACAGATCATCATGGCACCTACTATACCACAAGTAGGAGAACCAAACCCTATAGTCCAGAGTCGAAGCGGAGGACTACTATAACAACTATGGAAGTATAAAAAAGTTAAAAGATAAATACTATTTTTCTTGCTGATTTCTTAAACGATAACATAATCTACCCAAAATCTGGTATTAGTGTCAAATGAACCACTAAGTAAGGAAAGGATAAAACTGAAGTAAATTTAGTACAATGGAGGTCAATAAAACATAAGTTACAAAGAGAAGCAGGAACAAGTTGGACACTAAGCTCCCTAAATCCCTGATGTGAATAAGATCCGAACGAACAGTTATCTGTATATCATGAACGAGAACCTGAACTTAGATCTGCACATATGTAAGTATAGTATGAGTACAAGTCGCCGAAGCAACCCGTACCCTATGGGATTTGTGGGCCCACTGAGTATATAATAATAATAATAAAAGCAGTAAATAATAGAGTATAAGAAAAAGGGTCACAGAAGAAATAGTACAATAAGGGAAACTAGCCACTCAATTATGAATTAAGTATCACAAGACTGATATCGCTAGCTAATCACATAACAGGATCTCAGGCAATGGAAGAAAATGTACCCGTCATCTTTGCAAAAACATATATGAGATATAACACAATAAATGGGAATCAAAGAAGATAGGAATACAGCATGGTCGATATACCGATAACCTCAAGTGAAAGGATTAATAACTGACTAAGAGTGTAAGGCACAAATCCCACATAACATGAAATAGCAAGTAACCAGTAAGGACAACTAAGCAGTAATACAAAAATAAAGTAAAGCAATTTGATGTTAACAAGTCCCCCATACGGAAGCGCAGCGTACACGAAATCATGCTCACCCATATGCCCCCCAATCCAACTAATAGCACACTGAAGAAAACAAGTATGGAAAATAAACATACATGTGATCGTTGTTAGAACCTCACACCCCAATTTCAGAACCGTAATGAATCACAACTGGCGTCTTGTGCCTCACATCAATATTATCGAGACGGCACCTTGTGCCTCATATCAATCATATCCGCTAGCCGTGCTAGGCCGGTCAAGGTGTACAACGCCCATATATCATAGGGTATCACCACTAGTCCTCAAAATTTTAGTAACATCATGTTTCTACAACTAATAGTACCACATGTGTCAAAAAGTTGTACGCACTGCCAAACTATGACGATCTCAAGTCCCAGCAGTGTATTCATTGCAGAATGGAGTCAGTCTCAAATAGAAGGTGAAGCCTGGACTAAAATAAGTATAAATAGTGTTACCGAGTGCTCGATATAACATCGAGGCTAAAATAGTAAAAGATAATTACTTATATTATTATCAAAGTGTTTCCATGTATTTCCTTATTTCTTTAATAAACTTTATCATCATATAATCCGCTAGCCATCAGGGCTCATAATTCATGTGGTGATAATACCCAGCCCCAATACACTCTCATCGGAGCCACAGGCCCAGCCTATCGTGTCATGAATGCACATTATATCAACAACATATATATATCACGTATAATCATGAAATATCCACATCTTATGCCCTACATAGGTATCTCTAATCAAATGTTAAGTCTCAGGCCCCATATCACTTGGGTTCCAAAATAGCAATATCAACATAGAACGAACAAAAGGATGGTATAGGGTTACTATACAACGTAACTACCCAACTCAAGAATGCTATCTAGCACAGTTATTAGACCTATAAACCCAGAGATAGCCCCACGGAGCCTCCCTGTCATCCGACGACAAAGCAATGCAATCTCACGAATAGTACTCTAACTGATATCAAACATTCTCCAAATGATCTGAAACTTACGCCAACGAATTCTAACGGTATAAATTATACTAAATTATGGACTAGGCCTAAAATGGGCTTGTAGGGCCTGCTTATCAGAACGGAAAACAAACTTCACTATGGGGTTCCCCACGTCATTGGGAACCCATGCTTCAAAATTAAGCATAATTCAATTGCGGGGAGGTTTACAAATCAACCTGGAAAAATTTGACCCTAAAGGGGTCAAGGATTCAACCCTTACGGATTTAACGTTGGAATTCCAATGTATATTCGTTACTAGAAGAAATGACTATTCAAATAATGAAGAACTACTCAAAAATAAGTGGTTTATGGGATGATTTCATCATTTTCAACTTTTGGTGCCATTAATGGTGGAAATTAAGAATTTCGGGAAGAAAAAGGGAGAAGACTTACCCTAAAATTGTATGGAAATCAAAGGACGAAATTGAGAGGAATTTTCCTAGCCTTGGAATGGTGTTTGGGAGAAGTTTTTCCCTTGAAAAATGTTTGGAACTAAGTAGGTTTGCGAAAATAAAAATTTAGGGTCGTGTAGAGATTTATATAATGATTTCCATCAATTTTAGGGGATCACGACGTGAACCTATTATGATGGAGTCTCCATCACGTCGTGATCCCTATTGTGATGGATTCCAAGTGAAAGAGTAGCCCATCATGATTGGCATCACGACATGATGCTTATCGTGATGGGCCTTTTGCTGCAGATTTTTTAGAATTTTCAATCGAGGTTTCGGAATTGAAACAGGGTTCAATTTTGACAAACCATATATGGTTTTTCTATGGAAAACATACTACAGTCTCAACAGAATCAATTAAACTTACATTGGAGGTCTTTTGAGCTAAATAATCCCTCAACCAACAATTAACCAAACAACGAAAGTTTCTAACTTTCTACAAAACGACTCAAATCAAGCATGAACACCTTGGGAAGTGTACCAAGGTTTAAACTAGCATAAATACCCTATTTCAGAGCAGATGGAAGTGTTAGAATTCTGATCCGACACTCCAAACACCAAAACACCACCCAAGCTCTACTTTTGGCTTTAAACCTAATTAAAATCCACAATTTGGCATAACTTGCAAACAAAAACTCTAAAGCACAAACTTAAGGTCAATCTTGACTTTGTTTGGCATTTCAAAGCTAATGGAATTATTATAATTTGATTCCAAGATCATCTTGAAGGAAATTTGACTTTTGTCAATGAATACTTAATTTTAATCTCTAAAACATACATTTTGAAATATTTCTCAACTGAGTTACCAGGGATCCAAAATACTGGTCCCAACAAGTCATCAATGACAGGGGGCAACTACGTGCGTATTTATCATAAAAGATTATGAGCGCCATTACAGTAACTGGGGATGAAATTTTGGGCACACCCCTAAAATTTCAGAAGAGGCAGACAAAAGAAGCCTCGATCATGTTTCAAGATCATAAAATGCCAATTTTTTCAAAAGACTATCTTATAACTACAAATAGAAAAAAAGTTCTTTAAAACCATCCTTTTTATGACATTGTCGTATTTTGCCTAAAATATATAACTCCCAATTAACTCGACATTCAATAAGAGAAAAAAAATCAGGAAGAAGTCCGATGACAACTAAGATGGGATAAACAAGCAAGGAACCCCTATATACAAGATTCTCAAAAACTAATTGTGTTTATTAGAGCAGATTCAGTAATTATAAAGATTTAATGCAATCCAAAAAGAAAAACAGAGGCAATACCAAAGGATCAACATTCGGTTGAACTCCAAGAAACCAAAAGATAAGAGGTAAGTACCCTTTTTATAAACACATCTATGGAAAGCCATAGCAAGTACATGCAGACTAGCGTGCATTGTCTACATAAAGTCATTTCAAGTTAGTGGAGACTAGCACGCATTATTTTAATAAAGTTGCAATAAGTTGGTGGAGACTAGTACTCATTATTTTCGTAAGATTGAAGCAAGTCGGTGGATACTCGTGCGCATTATTTGCATAAATTCACAGCAAGTCGGTGGAGACTAGTGCGCGTTATCTATTTAATGTTATGGTAAGTTGGTATGGACTAGCACAAAAATCTTATATTTAATGACACGGTAAGTCAGTGGAGACTCACACTCATCCTTTAAGTCACAAATAGTCCATTTACGACCATTGTGCACCCCTTTTAATGATGCAGGTAGTCTTCGGAGACAGTCGCACACCTCTGATAAGTCATGGCAAGTCGGTGGAGACTAGCACGTGTTATTTGCATAAAATTATGACAAGTCGATGGAGACTAGCATATATTATTTGCATGAAATCATGCAAGTCGGCGGAGACTACATGCATTATTTGCATAAATTCACAGCAAGTCGGTAGAGACTAGTATGCCTTAATGTGATTTAAAAGACATGGAAGACCATTGGAGGCTATCATTTATTATGTGTTTAATATATGGAGTGTCGTTCGAGACTACCACACTCTATATATATCATAAGTACTACAAGATAGAAGAAGAAAGAAAAATTAATTCAAATGCCACTACGCAATGTATGATTCAAGAAAGGTAAGATTTGTTTCAAAGATGATAAAGGCGAGAGGTATAATAAGTATTTATTTCTAGTAAATTATTTCATTACTAACAAATCTTCTAAAGTGTTTCCAAGAGCATCCGAGTGGATGAAAATCTCAAAAATTCAACCATAAGTGTCGAACAGGTTTAAGGACGTAACACTAAGTAGAACCTTTTCTTTGCAGGAACAAAAGTATTATCCTCGGAGGAGTTTCAAACTCTCCAGACAGTGAGATAAAATTAACACCTTAAAACCAATCCACCATGTTCTTGTTAGAGGGCATGTGGAATTATTTTCTTTCTCAATCTCTTTTGTTCCTTCGTAGTAACCTCTTCATTCACCCGGAAGCAAGGGGGTTCTTTCCAAATGAAAATGTCACAAAGTAAAGGATCACATCCGGTAAGATTTCAATCATGGGAGTGCAATGCACCATGCTTTATGAATTAAAGGTTATGATCACAGTCCTTTGTGAGCTTTATCATTTTCACTAGGCCAGAAGTTGTTCTAAATATAAATGGGATTACTTCCTCTACCAATCGAGTCGAACTATAGAAAGTCTGATTCTCCAGTCTGGAATATATAGGCTGAGACCCATGTGGGAAAACTAGATTGCACTTTTTAACTCATATTCATCTCCTTATACCTCAACTCCTGATTCCATTAAAATTTGCAATCAGGAAGTATGAGAGTTTTTCCTCAATCATGCTCAAGTCTTGTGTACTGACCTACAAGTGACTGAATTCTCATTGTGCCCAAGATATGTAGGAAGTCTCGGCCATATACTTGGAAACATAAGTGTATAAAGTTGAGTTTTCTAAGACCGGTTTACTCAAGGTCTCTTTCCAAGACCACGAATAAACCAAGGGCTATTGTTGACAATTATTTTTTACCGTAGTCTAATTAACAAATGATAATTCTATCATTTGAAGAAAATCAAAAGTATTTTTCTACTGAATTTCAAAATACCATGATTTTAGCAAAAAAATGACTCTTTAAACACTCATTTCTTTTTACAAAAAACTTAAGCCTGAATAGATTGTATACACCTGTATAAGTATGTATATATATAAAAGGACATAATTGTTGGGGTTTCCAAAAAATATTTAGAGGATATGGTGTATACATTGAAATATCCAATTTGTAAAAAGTATACATAATAATGAATGGGGTATACAAAATTAGGTATATTGTTTATACGTTATTTTGAAAAGGTTATATTTTTATGTCAAATATTTAATTAATTTATTTTCAAGTTTTATCTTTGAAAGGTCATTTTTTCTTTTTTTACAATTTTTTATTTCTAATTAATTTTTGTATATATATATATATATATCCTTTCCCATACTAGGCCCAAACCCCTAATTCCCTAATTTTTATCCTTAGCCCAGTTTATTTTAACCTAAACCTGACCTAATCCCTTTATTTTCATCCCCAATTCCCTTAATCCCCAAACCATTTCCCTGTTTACCTTTTTTCACCCAAAATCATAAAACCTAGCCTGATTTTTTTCCTTCAATATTTGATTGATTCTTCTCAAAATTTTGGGAAATATTATAGAGATGTCACCTTGTTATCCTTGTGTGCCAACATGGATGCACCTCCTCCCTTTATTTTGGGAACTTGTACCTTCGTCCTTTTTCCCTCCTTGAGAATTTTCGATTGTGGCTGAGGTATCCTATTTTTTTGCTCTCTTGTAAGATTTGGTATGTCTTCCCCCTTACCTCATTCGAATTTTGGTCTGCAAATACCTTAAAGGTTTAAGATCTTACAAAATTTTAATGAAGGGTTGGGATTCGATTGTGCTAGGTTGTTTCTATGTTTTCTCGTTAGTTTTGTCTTATTGATCAAGTTAGATTTTTGTTTAGGGTGCTAGGATAATCACCTCTAGAAATGAAACAGGTTTATACAATGCTTTAGAACATGATTAGGTTGGAATTGCTTACTATTTTTTGAGTTATTCTTAGTCTAAATCAATGTTAAAAAGAGGTGAAATTGGAGTGAGCCCCTATCCTTGGGGTGTTCCATTTAAATGAACTCTCCTTGAACCCCTCTAAGGAATTATTAGGCTATGGAGAGATTACGTGAGTATTTTATCTTTTTTTAAGACTTCCCAGGCTAGTATCTTGGATCATTTTGGTTCCTGGTCAAGAAAAGGTAAGATGACGTCCCTATATACTATTGTTACTTTATTATGACATACACATATTGATCTAGGTTGATGTATGTTGGAATACATTGTTTATGTGCTCATTAGTGTGCTTTTTGAATCTACTTACTATATGAGCTTAATATGAGTCCATTTTTACCTTATGTTGCCTATTTACTATTGATTCCTCATTTGATGAATTATGCTAGTTCGCTAGTCCTAAATCAATTTAGATATTACTGCTTTGTCATTTACCTTGTCTTTTTTTGTTAAAATATAATAAGTATGTGGTTAGTTTTTACTATTGTAAGGGATATTAGACCTATTGATTAGCATGACCTATTTTGATTTGGCTTTAACTCTGGTTTATGAAGGTCCTAGGAGGTGATATTTTGATTTAGCTTTGTTCTCTATCCAATCTAGTTAAATTGTGAGCTTTGTTCTATATGTATGGTTAATTTAGTTAGGTTCTGTATGTCTCTCATGTCTTGGTTGACACTGGTTACTTAAACTTGTCCCTGTTCATGTTGGTTAATCGGTGTATAGAGTTTAAAATATTTTGTAATTATGTTGTTGCCCTTTGTGATGATTGTTGAGTTAAGGATATTGTATCTCCTATGTAAGTTGACTTAATTGTGCTTTGTTTTTTGAATACTCTATCCATAAATCTCTTATATACTTGTCGATGCCTATCTGATAGTTTTTACTTAGTGTGTTGATCTTGGTCTAAGTCTATATGTCCCAAACTTTATTGGTTTCTAGTCCTTATTGTCAACCAATTTTGTCAAACAACTTATTTGTTTATTCTGTTATTTAACTGCTATTGTCTGTGTTCCAATTTTTGGTTAAAAATGTTTACATTCAAAATTTATAGCCCTAGAGTCTTTTCACAAAATCTTGTTTTCAAATAATGGCTAAAGTATTAAGGTTGTCTATATGACTATTAAGGTACGGGAGGCTATCATATGCCACTTGATCCCTATCTTCAAAGTGACTTTCAATTAGTGACTTTGACACCCCAAAGTAATAATGGAAAGATCCCTCAACCCTCTCAATATTTTATTTTAAAACATGTCCCTACATGAGCCTTGTATACTACGTGATCATCCTCGAGTCTTGATTTTGGCTCAAACTAACTTGAGGTGAAAACCTTGACTTGATTCACCTCCTTCCTTCTTTACCTATACTTTGCAAGGACCTTAGCGAGTGCAAGGAAAGGGATGACTTGTAAGGATAATTCTAGGGATCATTTGCCTGTTTTGTCATTTCGGTGACTTATGTCTTGCAAGAATACCTAAGGTGAGGGGTGTGGGTTCAAATGGGGTTCAAAACACCCCTAATAAAGTACTAATGTGAAATAATCTTGGGTTTGAGGGATAGAGGATATTTAAATATACTCCCCATTGTTTTTCAAGTGTTTTAAGGTTAAAGGATCCCTCTTCTATCTAAGTCTGGATTGCATCTTCCATTTTCCATTATTTTTTATGTGAATATTGTTTTTTATTTTTATTAAATTACCCTAAGTGTATCATTTCATGTTTTTTGTACCTTGTATGATTGATCGAAAGCATGCTTAAGTGTATCTTGTTTAGCTCTTGCATAATGTTGATCTAATGAGTGAAATTGAAAATGCTATCACCTAGTGTGTTCACTCAAGTTGAATTATGCATACACAAGTTCTATTTTGTCTTATCTGTATGTAATAGCTTAAAATTCTTCTATGTTTTTAACATTGTCTCCTATTTTTTGAATATTTATACTTGGATAAGATCCACAATATTTTCCTTGAATGGTGTTGTAACTTCTTTCCTTATGTTCTGTGGATGGTTGAGAAATGCAAGTCTTGCAGAATTAACATGAAATTAGAACTGCAATTTGAATACTTAAAGTGTAGCATCAAGGTCTTGTTGGTTTATAATTATTCATCACATGCTAAATTATGTTTTATGGAAACCTTGAGTTATCATTAATGTTAATTTTCACTTAATTATTCTTCTCTATCCACCTGCTAATTTGTTGCAAGCTCAAGGTGCTGAATTAACTAATTAAATAAGTAATCTCTTACGTGTGATCACTAATATACCTCTTGGCCTAATACAAGGAACTAAACGGCCTAAAATTAGTTTAGTGAAGCTAAAAAATAGTTTAGTACTAAGTCTAAATGTTGTATGATTTGTATCGCTTCGAATGACATTCATGTTGTCTGGTTGTCAATTCTTAACATGTTGATTGATCTTTAGTGTTATGTAGACTATTTGATTGGATAATAATAGCTCAATTTGATATGCATAGCCTTTCTAGTGCTTATTAGCTTCGTAGGGGTCAGCAATAGTCTTAATTGATTTGTTGCGTGAGACTAGATCAGAACTATTGTCTTCATTCGGTGAGATAAATTACCATATAATCTTTGTATTTTGATCTCGCTATAATTTTATTAGTGAAAATCCCTCTTTCAAAGTTTTCATCATGTAATTTAAGAGATATGCAGTAAACCTGTGTGTGCTCCTCTTACTGTTCCAATCTTAGATAAATTTGGAAGTTGAGTAAAAGAATGTAAGCATGTAACATGTCACGTGATAACCCCACTTGCTATTTTTTTCTTTTTTATCTAATCTGTGATTTTCTTAGTTTTTCTTTATGTAACTATTAGCCTTCTATGTACAGAATCTGTTCTAACCAATCTGTCATCTTTCTAATTTTACGTGTTCAGCTCATTGTGTCATTTAACTGTCAAATAAGAGCTAAGAGCTTCAATTGATCATTTATAACCCTCATGATGGCTTATAGAGGTCACTAATGGTCCTAATCTGCTTATTTTCTTACAGTTAGTTTAGTCTTAATGATGCTATTATGTAAGTCAACTATTCTACTCAAATATAGGTTCTATGCTTGGAATGATAGTGCAACATGCTTAGTAAGATTTTGAATTGTATCGTGGCTAGCTGTCTCTCTCTTACGTTGTGCCTCTTTTAGCTCTGTTGTATGTTCACCACTATTATATAATTGATGAAAATTGATAGTGCTTTTCTTTGTGATCACTAATGAAACCCTCACATAGACATAATAAGACTAATTACTCAAAACTAGAAAATACTATGTCTGGCCATTATTGTGAATAACCTGCCCTTTTTTGGTTGTAGATACACTGTTTAAATGGCTCTAATTTGAGTGTATTGATTGGATTAAGTTTTCTATGGATTTATCCTTCCTAATGACCAATTGATTGCCAAAAAAAAGTCTGTTTGATCATATGTGACTTTCCTGCAGCCAATTAAAGTTACCAAAGAGTCTTTAGTAGTCTTATGCATGCCTATCCATGTGTATAATTTATAATTTCAAATGTTTCTCATGTGAAATATGTTCGGACCTTGCCTATGTAGGTTGACTAGCCCATAATATATTTGTTTTACCGGACCTTCTTAAAGTATCATTAGCCCGTTTCTTTTTATGTGTCTTGTTGGGCCATTTGTTTACTATGTTATCCTTTAACTCCAGTCTTGGGGACTTGCCCAATATAAATCTTATGCATACATTACCTTGACTTTTTTCACTATGTTATCTGTTATGATTTATATTATCAATGTTTAATCCTTTTCTTTCTTTCCATGTGAACCATTAGGGGCTTGGATTCCTTTTGCATGACTTCGTGGACCAAACACTCACCCCTTTGAAGTTTTGATTCTGATATAATCAAGGCCATAATTCTCCTTCCTTCTTTTCTTTATGCATTTATTAATATTTGTAGTCAACTATAATTATATGGAATCTAGTGGGGGCACAAGTGTTTAAAGCCTCTGAATCTTAATAAATAAAAATAAGTTTGTTTTGTTCACATTTCCACGTTATCTTTTCTTTAAAGTTGTTATCAGCTAGGCAAAAGATAGGTTAATAAATAATTATCAATTATCTCAAACTTATCGTATAAATGAACTTTTTCTTCAAATAATGCATTAACTAAATTGCTAACACTTTATAAATATGCTTATTCTATCAAGGGTTTATACTTTGAGACTTAGCTAAATTTATGAAAAAGGGGATTTTACGAAACATGTATAAAATTTAATTTTAACTTAAAAAATCACATAGAGCATAACCCAATTGAAATGTTCTCGAGGTGCCTTAAAAACATTCCTTGGGACATTATGAAATTCTTACCCAGTTTTTCTCTAGTTTTAGGTTTTGTTCTTATTTTCAAAGCTTTAAGGCTAAAAATACAATTTCTAAATTTCTTTGAAAAATTAAGCAATGACTCTCTCTCTTTTTCTCAAATTATTTTCGGTGTTACTAATTTTGGAATAATTTGATACTTTTCCATCACCTTTTACTTAATTTAAGTTAAACCTTAACTCGATTCAAAAACCAGGCAATACAATCCTCTTGGTGAGTCCTCATAGTACCGGGGACCAAGTTGTTCTTTTATCTCATGTTTATGTTTTATTTTACAATTATATTGAGAACTGATCGTGGGTTGTCCCAACAGTTCATCCTAGTCTTGTAGAGGTTTTATACATTGATGTTAGTATCCTTTTTAGTTATGTTACTTTTCTTCCAATTGGTAACTATTGATCATAGCCCTCAAGTTTTAATACAGTTATCTTTAGTAGATCTCCTTCCTATATTAATTAAGCTCCCGATGTGTTCTAGTTTATGAGTAAGTATATATGCCAAGGTATTTCTTTAGCCTACTTGTGGGTCTTGAGCGTCATGTTATATTTAGGGGGTAGTCCAGGGGCATGACAATCCTGTTTATCCTTCACAAGGATGATTCAAACTCATACAACACCAACATACCCCCACTAACTAATCAAACCCCCAAATGCTCAAGCATGTGCATCAATCTAACTAAATCCTTCTTACCCTCATAAATGTGTGTCACGCTTCCCATTGTTAAGGGCATCAACCACTACATTAGCCTCACCTACATGATATATCAATGTCATGTCTAGTCTTTCAACAACTCTAACCACCTTCTTTGACAAAGATTAAGATCCTTTAGGATAAACACAAAGTGAGGCCCTTGTGGTTAATAAACACATCCATATGCACTCTATAAAGATAATGCCTCAAAATTTGCAAGACAAAAAAAATAGCGTCCTACTCAATACAATGAATAGGGTAATTCTTCTCAAGAACCTTAAGTTTCCTAAAGGCATAAGCTACAAAATTACCATGTTGTATCAAAACAAACCTAAGTCCAGTCAATGAATAATCACAATACACTAAGAAACTCTTTGTGCCCTTTAGCAGGGTCAATACCGAAGCTGAAGTCAGCCTATTTTCAACTCTTGAAATTTTTCTCACATTGATCTAAACACTCAAACCTTGACCTTTTTCTGAGTCATCCTAGTCAAAGGAGAAGCTATGGATGAGAAGTATAGCAATAACCAGCCAAACATAAGAAGCTACAGATATCTGACGGGGAGGAGGGTTTGCTCCAGCTTCTAGCTACATTGTTTTTTTGCGAATCTAATCGGATACCCTCACTTGAAATGATATCACCCAAGAAGGCAACTGACTTTAGGAAAAATTCACACATAAGAATTTGGCATAGAGCTAACGGTCTCTAAGAGTTTGGAGAACAACTCTAAGATGGTTTGCATACTCTTCCTCACTTTTTGAGTAGATCATAATATCATCAATGAAAACTTTCACAAATAGGACCCAACACTTCTTAAACACCTTGTTCATGAAGTCTATGTAAGTAACAAGAGTATTGGTCAAATTGAAGGACATGACCACGATCTCAAAGTAGCCATAGCAGGTTTTGAAAGTTTTCTTACGAATATCACCCTCCCTAATCCTGATATAATGGTAACCTAACCTAAGCTAAGTTTGGAGAACTAATTAGTATCTTGAAGTTGATCAAACAAGTCACCAATCTTAGAGAGGATATTTATTCTATATTTTGACTTAAGTCAGCAGATAGTAATCTATGCACATCTTAAGGCATCTATATTTATTTTGCACAAATAAGGTAGGGGCACCCTAAGAAGACATATTGGGATGGATGAAATATTTATAAGGTCAGCTATCTGATCTTTTAACTCTCTAAGTTATGCAGGGGCTATTTTATTTTGTAGCATAGAAATAGGATGCACCTAGAATAGGATATATTTTGAAGTTATCTCTCTATCCATATAAACTCCAGGTAGATCCTTAGGAAGACATCGAAAAACTTTTTTACTACTAGAACTTACTGAATATTGGGAGTCTCAGTCTCAGAGTCCTTGACTCATACTAAGTGGTAGATACATCATTATAGATCATCTTTCTAACTTTCAAATAAGAAATTAAACTATCCTTGGGAACAATTACACTCCCCTCCTATTCAAGAACTGGAAAACTGAGAAATTGGAAATGAAAAACTTTGGTCCTATAGTTAAAAATGGAATAGTATAAATGACGTTGATCAGTACCAAAGAAGACATCAAAATCTACCCTGTCTAACTCGATGATACCATCCAGGATAACTCTAAAAAGAACTGACACTAGGTAAACCAAATACACTTTTTTAGCTATGATAGAGTCACCAACTTAAGTGGAGATCGATAAAGGATCAGATAGACTCTCAGAACTGACACCAAACTCACTGGCAAAAAAAGTAAATAAAGGATAGGGTAGCTCCAGGATCTAACAATGCACAAACATCAACATTATAAACTCTTAACATATCTATAACTACATCTAGGATCGCTCTTAATCCTTCCTTGAGCCTAATGCATAAAAATGGTTCTGGTGCTAGCCAACACTAGGGTTAGAAGATGTGCCTTGCTGATTTGGGCAGGCTACTAATGTTTTTGTGAAAGATGTAGTCTGAACTCTGTTGTCACCACTTCCCTGCATAGCTGTAGGGAAATCTCTAATCCTGTTGCCTGTATTTCCACACCTAAAATAACACTTATAAGGATAATTTTGAAGATTTTGACCAACCTATCCATATCCAAAACATCGATCCTAACCAACCAAATAATGAGCTATGTGTTTCTTACCATATTTTCAATAAAAGGGGAAAGTATGACATCTTGTAACACTACCTTGAGAAATATCTGAGCTGATCTACTTTGTTGATTCTATGAAGGCTTGATTTTCTATGAAGGAGAACTGAATAAATAAGAAGCTTATCCCTTAGATCTCCGTTGTTGTTGCTGTGATCTGTGACCTCCACCAGACTTAGGTTGGATAAACTCTAACAGGACATTCTTGGCTTTCTTGCTCCTATAGAAGTATCTTAGCTTGGCCTTATCACCCTTAATATCCTCCAGGTAAACCATAAAATGCTCAATATACATGTCACCATTCAATATAGCATCCCTCTCTTCCTTTAGAAAATGTGGAGAGAGACTGTACATGAGCATGCTCATCTAGTTGTGCATACCTATAATCATCTTTGGTGCATACCTGGATAGCTGAGTAAAATTTATCCTATACTCAGAAACAATCATGGAGCCATGCTCCAAATTACAAAACTCAAGGGTCTTGTCTTCCCGCTTCTTCCTCTAAAAGAAAATACCTAGGAAGGCCTCTTTAAATTTATCGCATGAAGAAGGGATTTCACCAGTTACACTTTTCTTCCTCTACTAGTTTGCGCATGACCTAGAAATATCTTTTAGATGATTTACTGCTAGCCCATCTCTTCCAATATGTACAACCTTCGTCATATCACAAATCACTTGAACCTCCTCTACGAAATTATCAGGATCCTCTGCTACTCTACAACCATAAAACTCAAGAAGATTCATTCTAAGAGACTCATTTACTCTAACAACATAGGCATCAGGAGCTGCAGGCTGAACTACTAGTCTATCAAGTAAATTGTATTCCTAATCTCATTTTTGGTAATTTTATCCGATTAATGCTCAGGAACTAAGGGAGATGGGACTGGAGGTGCCTGGTAGGACAAAGAAGTGATAGTTTAGGCCACCAAGTAAATTGTATACCTAAACTCATTTTTGGTAATATTATTCGACTAAGGCTCATGAACTAGGGGAGATGGGACTGGAGGAGCCTGGTCTAGCTAATCCTGGTTTATGACTTTTTATGCTAGCTATCTACGAACTAGTGCTCCTTTGGAGAAATGATCTTAAATTTGTAAAGAACGAGTTAGAAAATATTCTTGGAGTATACCTCCAAATCACAATGTAAGAAATGATAAAAGGAAAAATTTTTAAATACGCGGTAGCCTCTATATTATAAGTCTGGTGCATTTCACACCTATAAAAGGGACTCTACCTATCATTGGCCTTCAAAAATCCTAGGACATTCTCACATATTCCTCTAATACCAAGTTTTCATTCCCCAAGTCAATAACCTAGACGTGATAAGGCATTTGAAACCACTAGGTTTCCCAAAATTACCCTTGGACCTAGCATTTATCTACTCACTACATACACTCAGCAAAAGCAATAACATATAAAGAAGTATCCAGCATCTTACATTATTTAAAGATATAACTAATAATAAAAAATCTAAAACTGAAGCTCAATACTAGAACTCTACCTGTCTAAAAGCGGCTAACAAGCTGAATAACTAAGCTGCTAGGAAAAATCTCCAATTAGCTTTAAAACAAAATAGAAAACTAAAATAACTATCAAGTATAGCAAGTTTTATCTAAAGAAAATTAATCTTAAAATGTAGTTTTCAAATCATGAGGAAACACCAAGTTACTCTTAACTAGAGATAAAAAGAATCATCAATTAAGTACACAAGGATGGCTAGCCAAATCTACATAGTAAAGCATACATGCACAAAATATTTCATCTGCACTTTGAATATACTGGTATGAAAGAATGTAACATGCAACAGAATATATATACATATATACTCAAGCTGAAATAAGACCATGAACTACGTTGCACAAATGCATGAACACTTCTAACTCTGGACTACTACAAAAATACCAAGTAAAAATATAAAAAATTGATAGTTTATTAATGAAACTTCAACTTCAAAGAGTAAATAAAACTCAAGATTAACATTTCAAATCTCATTGTTTTAACAAGGTACCTGGACACCTAGTTCACTGAGCAACAATGGGAGTTTCTATAATCAATATACCCTATGTGATAGGCCTTGGGGTCCAACATATTATCCTCATATTGGAGGTGCTCCTTGAACCTTGTCAGGATATAGGGTGCTCATAAGTTTTCCTAGTGGATCCAAAAAGTGTTGAACTAGTGTTAAACAAATAAGCCTCTTTAGGCTATGTTGTACAACTTTCTATGTTTGGCTATGTAGGTTATCGGGTAGGGGTTTATGTACCCAAATCCTTTTAGTACTAATACTACTCTCAAAATTAAAACTACTGACTGCTACTCATCTTGACAGTGGAAAACATTTTAGATTACCAACTGATGAAGTAAAATTTTTACTAGCCTCTTTGAGAAAAAAGGTTGTCTAATTGACACTATATTCATTCTTTTAGAAACTTGTAATTTAGTTAACTGCAACTCCCTTAAAAATATCCTGAATCTAAATTGAGCTTAATCTTTGTAACGAAAAAGGTAATTATAATTTTCTAATGAGTTTATAAACTAAGTAGTAATCATGAAAATTTGAGACTTACTACAAAATAGGTGCTTAACCTTGAAACTAATAATTTATGGATGCTGACTAAGGACCATGAAATTACTACCAGTGATGAACATTACATTCAACTCCTTAATTAATAATATAATTATTAATAACAATATCACTTATCAAAAACTATGCCATGAGAAGTAAGTTCACTATCAACAAGACTATTCAAATTTTTCCATAAAGTCTATAAAACTGAAAGATAAAGAGAGTATGCAGACATAAGGGTGGAATTCAATCCCTATTGAAGTTTTTACATACATTTCCTTAAGATTATGGCTGAAATAACTATGGAGGTTAGGTGCTTTGGAACCCTTGCTGAAGAACCCTAACTCTTTTTTGAGAAAATTTGAAGACTTCGGCACTTTTATCTATGTATGATGAATGTAATAATAAAACAAGTATTGGGTATTTAAACCCTACTAAAATAATCAAAAACAACATGTATGTCTTAAGTAATCTAGGGAAAATAGGTTAAAACAAAATTGGATGGGTTTCACGATTAGGTTATTGGTCCATCAACCCAGTTGGTGGATCGTCAACTTGTCTGTGAAACATGGGTCTATTTTTTTTTATTCTTACTGGATGGATTACTATAATGGATTTGAAGCTTCATTATCTTAGTTGATGAGACGTCAACCTGACTTCATCAATTCTGCCTCAATTATCAGTAACTTGATAGAATGTTTTGAGAAGGAGGATGATGGGCCATAAACCCATTTGAACATCCATTGATCCTTAATGTAAAATGGTATGGGATATTTTCAAAGTCACTAGGTTCAAAACCACAGTGGGTTCCATGTCCTGTCAACTGAGATAACAGTTTATGGACCTTACCATGAAAATTAAACATTTCAAATTTTTGAGAAATTCTACCAATTTCTTTTTTTTAGTTTGAAAATGGCTTAGGATGATTTCTAAGGTGTAACAACTCATGATTTTATGAATGTGGAGAAGATCTCCATATTTTTTATGAGTATTGGATGAGATTTACTTAGTTTGCTATGTATGCACCAGAGATGGTTGTAGACTTGCGCAACTAAAAGAGTCTATTTGTTTCCAATATCTTCTCTCATTTATTGAATATGGGATATAAATAATGTTTAATAGTGATATCGGAATAGTCCAGATTATGGTTCACCTGGAGAACATTGATAGTGACAAGCCAAGCTGAGGAAAAGTTATAAAAGTAAGAAAGCCAAGACTAGTCCTTTTAAGTTTGTCTAGTCTAGATCAGGTAGAGGACACAGAATACTATAGAAGTAGCATAAAACCTTTTAGGACCAGTCCCTTCTTTAGCCAATGTCCCTTCATTAAATTTCATGCCTTCAAAAGATTTAACAGAACTATAAAACTAAGTCAGTTTCATAGGAAAGTACTATAAAAGGGCATACTTTCCCTTCTTGTTCCAAGTGTGCTAAGAATCATATTAGGGAGTGTATATATGGTAAGGTAGATTGCTTTTGATATAACCAGGTTGGTCACAAGTATTATAATTGTCTTTCTAAGAGTTGCTATGGATGTGAGTATTTCCCTATAGCTAGACAGGGAGGTGTTGGTAACAAAAGTTAGACTACTTCTGTAGTAGCACAAGTAACCCATGTAGCTCGATAGGGAGAATCTTCTAGTACCAGTGGCAGCCAATGCTAGAACTAATAATTTGAATTAGGCTCTCAACAAGATCAGGAGTAGTCTCCAGACATAGTTATAGTTAAGTTGCAGGTTTATGCTATTGATGTTTATGCTTTATTAGACTTTGGAGATATCTTATTCTTTGATTCCTCTTCTATGGCTAGTCAATTAGGAGACAATTCTGAGAGTCTTTATAAACCTTTATCTACCTCCACGCCAATCTTTAACTCTATCATATCTAAAAGAGTTTACCCAAGTTGTCCATTGTCAATCCTTCAAAGATTTATTCTAGATATTCTATAGAGTTAGATATGGTAGACTTAATTTCCATGCTTACCATGCATTGGATTTATTCATGCTATGCCATGATTGAATGTAGGAATATATTTGTCCATTTTTCAGTTTCCTGACAAGCTAATTCTCGAGTGGGACAGTAATATACCTTTTCCTGAAGGTAGTTTCATTTCTCACCTGAAGACCCTAAAGATGATCTTTAATGGGTGTATTTACCACTTAGTTTTGATTAGAGACTCTGCATCTGAGACCTTAGTCTTTACTCAGTCCTAATAATCTATGAGTTTCCAGATGTCTTTCTTAAAAATCTACCAGCTCATCCCTTTATAAAGAGACATATACTTTGGAATAGAGCTCATCCTAGGTACTCATCCTATATTCATCATTCCATACATAATGGCTCCCACAAAACTTAGAGAGTTAAAAGATCAGCTAGAAGACCTCCTAGATAAGGGGCTTTTCAGGCCAAGAGTGTCTCCCTAGGGTGCCTCTTTCTTATTTGTGAAGAAGAATGATGTATTACTTAGAATGTGCATAGGATAAAGTCACAATTAAGAATAAATATCCAATCCCAAGGATTGATTACTTTTTCAATCAGCTTCAAGGTGCTAGTAACTTTTCCAAAATCGATCTCAAGTCTAGTTACCACCAACTCAAGCTTAGAGAGGATGACATTCCTAGAATAGTTTTCAAAACCTTTTATTGCTACTTTGAGTTTGCGATCACGTCCTTTGGTTTGGATAATGCTTTTGTATCCTTCATCGACCTCATGAACTGGGTGCTCAAGAAGTACCTAGACCTATTCGTGAATTTATTCATTGATAATATTCTAGTTTAGTCCATATGAAAGGAAGATCATGCAAACCATCTAAGAGTGGTCCTTCAGACTCTTAGAGGTCGCCAACTTTATGCAAAATTTGCTAATGGTGGATTTTTCCTATGGTTGGTTGCTCTAGTGGGTTGTGTTGTTTCTAAAAGGGTACTTGAGTAGAGTCGTAAAAAATTAATACACTCAAAAATTGGACCATACCCATCTCTCCACTTGATATCTGTATCTTTTTATTTTTTGCTGGTTACTATTGCAAATTTGTTTAAGATTATGATTCTATAGTTTCTCCCTTAACCAAGTTAACTTATAAAAATGTTAAGTTTGAATGGTATGGTTTATATGAGAAAAGTTTTCAAGATTTGAAAACCAAGTTGACTTTAGCTTTGTTTTTTACCCTGCCTAGAGGTAACAAAAGGTTTTGTTTTGTACTGTGTTGCTTCTCCTGTTGGACTTGGATGTGTCTTAATTCAAAATGGTAAGGTTGTACTTGTGCCTCTAGATAGCTTAAGGTTTATGAGAAGAATTATCCTACTCACAACTTTGAGCAGGAAGATGTTTTTTTTTTCCTTGAAAAATTGGAAGCATTATCTTTATGGGGTGCATGTGGATGTGTTTACTTCCCTTAAGAGTTTACATTTTGTTTTTAGCCAGAATGACTAAATATTCATCAAATGATGTGGTTTAAATTTCTCAAAGAATATGAAATAAATGTGATGTGTCACTTGGGAAAGGCCAATGTGGTAGATGATGCCCTTAACATATTTTCTCTAGGTAATGTGATTTATGTTGATGAGCGTAAGAGGGAGTTTTCTATAGAGTTGACAAATGAAAAGCTTGCACTCTTGGGGGGTTAGCATTGCTTATGCTCATGATGGAAGTATGTTGGTGTAGAATTCTTCATAGTCATCCCTAATCGTTAGGGTGAAAGAAAAGAAAGATTGTAATCCATTTCTTTTTTATATAAAAGGTGCAGGTTTCCCCCCTAAGAGGGAGATGGTGTGATTTGATAGTAGGTTTATATGTTCAAATGAGGATTGGTTGAGACAGAAAATCATGTCTGAGGCTCATAGTTATAGATATAGTCCATTCATACGAGTGCTTCTAAGATGTATAGATATTTCAGAGAGGTTTATTAGTGGAATATGGTGAAGAGGTACATAGTGGGGTTGTGTCTAAGTGCCCAAATTGTCAGTAGGTTAAGGTTGAGAATTAAAGGCCAGTAGGTGAGTTGCATAATGTTGATTTTCATCTTAGAAGTAGAAGGGATAATTATGGACTTTGTCACCAGTCTACCTCATACACAGAGCAATCATGATTTAATATAGGTGTAGTAGACCTAATGACCAAGTCATCCCATTTCCTACCAGTTATACTAATTTTTCAGCAAAAGACTATGGGAGGACCTATCTTTATTAGATCATCAGGATACATCTTCTACCATTGTCTATTTTTTCAGACTAAGATACGTAGTTTACCTCCCAATTTTAGAGGTTATTTAAGAAGGATCTTAGAATACAAGTTTATCTCAGAATATCTTTCCACCTCTAAATAGAAGGGCAAGAGTGAGGATTATTTATTCCATAAAGGATATGTTCAAGACATGTGCAGATAACTTCAAGGGTAGTTAGGGTGACCATTTTTCTTTGATAGATTTTGCATGCAATAATAGCTATGACTCTGGTACTTAGATGGCCCTGTTTAAGGCTCTATATGGGAGGAGGTATAGATCTCCCATTGGCTGGTTTGAGGCTAGTAAGGCAATCAAGATATGGCCAAAGTTAGTTCATAATACAACTCAGAAAGCATAGATTACCAGACATAAACTGAGGATAATTCAGAGCAAATAGAAGTCTTATGCTTATAATAGGAAGAGAAATATAATGTTTGATGTAGATGATTGGGTTTTCCTAAATATATCTCCTTTGAGGATACTTACAAGTTTTGATAGAAAAAGGAAGATCAGTTCCTGTTAAATTTTCCCGTATCAAATTGTGAGGATGGATGATAGTGTAGCCCATGAGCTAGACCTTCCAGCAAATTTAGCAGCAATGACCTAGTCTTCCATATATCTTTATTAAGGAAGTGCATATGGGATACATATTTATTAATTCTAGTAGAGTGAATCATTAATAGGGACATTTTGACCAACGGGGAGGTCCCATTCTAGTTTTTAGACCGTCATATTTGCATGCTTTTAAACAAGAAAGTAGCATCAGTCAAACTTCTATGGAGAAAATAGTCAATTGTGGGAGCTACATGGAAAGTAGAGGCATATATGATGAAAAGAAACTTACACTTATTTCCTCTAAGTACTATCTCAGTCAACGGTAAACATCCTCTTCGTTCATCAATTTTCCCTTGTAAACTTCATGTTTCATGTTAGAGTTGCATGAACCCCATTGTATATATTCATGTTATATTTTTGTTAAATTCATAATAGTGCATTCTATCTTGATCATTTTATCATGCATGCTTAGTGCAATTCAATTTATGCCCTATGTAAGTTCAATAGTCAATCAGATCAGTTAGTGTCATGTTCAAATTCAATTCAGTGCACAGTCAATCAGTTCTAGCAATCATATTTCATTCTAGATTTAGCTTTAGCCTTCTTTTAAGGATGAGGGGAGATATTGTAATACCGCATACTATAATAAGGCTTAGAAAATATAGACTTATCTTATAAGATAATTTTTTCTTCCCAAGTTCGGACGAGTCATACCAAGACTCATAAAAATATAAATCTTAAATCATCTGTTAACATGTGGTGCAGAGATCTAGAAACCAAAAAAAACATTTCATGCATTCCACTTGGTGTCCCACGAATAGTGAAATGCAACCTATTGATTGTATGCTAGTTAAAAAATCCCTCATTTAGATATCAAACCCACAAATGAACCTATGATTAGTGAAATAAGCTTCACGACTCATACGGTCAATTCGTGTTATGCTTCTATTAGCTTGAAAATTTTCACCCATGGACCATGAATCAAGTTACGAGTCGTGATTCTTAAAAATGAGTCATAAGTTGAATCATGGCATCCTATGATATCTTTTAAGTTAAAATTTTCTAGCAACACTTCAATCTTTTCCTAACCATTTTAAGATTAATTCCATGTCATTTTCATCTTCCCTAGGGGTAATATAAATACCACAAACTTAGTTTTCTTGCCATTCTCTAAGATTTACACGCTCATAAGTTTTTCTCTAAAGCCAAGGGATTTCAACAGCAAAGTGAGAAGCACTCCACAGTTTAGGGTAGGTAGGACAATCAACAAATGTTACCTTCCACCCTTATGTCATAATTCTTCAATCTCAATATGAGTTTATAGATGTTGAGTCGAATTCCTAAATTTTCTTGTTATAGTGAGATTATTCTTTCTATCATATTCCTTGATGGTTATTGCTAATTTTGCATAATGCTTACATATTCTTCATAAATTTCTTGTTCTTGTAAATTAAGACCAATTTCTATAATAGTATTCTAGCTTCGTTAAAGTATTCATGTAATAAATTTTGATCAAAGTCATAACCTGTGGTCAACAGTCATGCTTTTGTCAGCTTTACAGGGTCTAAGTCTGTTTTACATTATTGATCATTTTTTTGTGAAAACTACTTGATGTTTTGGCTTTAAGAATATTTAAGCCTAGTTAAGAGTCAGTGATTCTAAAACATGTTTCAATTACCTTAAATTGCAGGTTTAGAAAGACTAGATATGATTATGAAAGAATGAGAACGGTATCAATTATACAACTATTTTTTCCAAAGAGGCTGAGATAGATTTTACTTGGTCAGTTGATAACTAAAATATTTTCCACTAGTCAAGGTCAAGATTAGGAGCAAAGGTCAGTTTTAGTTTTGGGAATAGTATTAGCACCGAGTAGATTTTAGCACGGGGCCCCTAATCCATAAAATACGTACCATCATAGGAAATAATGGCCTAACTAGGCATGACGTGAGGCTTAATGGGTCCACTAGGTAGATGATCAGGTCTTATACCTTTGGAAGGATATAGTACCCCCATTAGCCAGGATTCAAGCTAAACTCCATGTCTTCTCACATGGTTTAATTTAGGTTATAGAAACTTCTGTTAATGTTTAGTTGTTAATCAGTAACAAAAGAGATTTTTCTTGTGTCTATTTTCTTTGTTAAAACTAATGACATTAAGTATTTACTTGACTTTATTTCTCCTTTTGAAAGTTGATATCTTATTAAACTTGTCAGTCTGGAATATAATTGATTATTGATATTATAACCCAGAGTCTGACATGGTTCACCCATTCCACACATTTACTCTCGTGTCTTTTTTTAGTTTGAGTTTATATTATTTCATGTCGGATTCAGATATACCAGTACATTCCACATAATGATGCATTTTATATAATGAACATTCAGCTATCCATTCCTTCACATATGGTTGACCAGATAACTTCTGTTCAGTTTGGTTTTGCTAAGTCCTCATAATTCGAGGGCTAGACTTTATTCAGAGTTTATCTTTTCATAGTAGTGCTTTTAGACATGTTAGAATTTGTGAAATCTATCTAAAGACTTGTCCTGCAACTTATTTATTCTGATTATTAGTGGATTTTAGACTAATTTAGTGATCTATTTAGTTTTTATTTGAGCTTTGACACTTTATTTTTTGAAATATTCATATTTTCTTATTTTGAGTTCCCACTACTGCTAGAGTATTATCTTTCTTCTACTATGTGTATGTGTGTTAGATAAATATCATATCTAAGGTTACTTTTAGTCCACCTAGTGGTTTTGGATCCATTGTTACATGCAGGTTGTAGGAAAGAGGAATGACAATGCTAGAGCTGACACTCTTTCCTTGGAGGTTGTCCCGTTTCTAAGTAGTTTCCAAGTGTATTTATGATTGACCTCCTTATGTCCATATGGATAGGGACATTAATTTAGGAATTGATTTAGATCTGGATACTGAGCCTATTTTATTCTAGTTTATTAGATAGCTCTAGGGGAGTTAAAAAAGTTGAAGGATTAGTTACAGCATTTGTTGAGTAAAGGGTTTATTTATCCTAGTGTGCATCTTAGGGTGTGTTGGTGTTGTTTGTAAGATGAAGGATGGTTCTACGAGGATGTACATTGAATATAGGAAGTTGAACAAGGTGACCATTAAGAACAAGTATCCTCTTCCATGGATTGAAAAAAAAAAAATTGATTAGTTGTAGGGTTTTCTTATGTTTTCTTGATTTGAGGTTAGGGTACCATTAATTAAGGATTAGGGAATCATATGTCCATAATATGGCTTTCAAGACTATATATGATCATTATTAGTTCTTTCTGATGTCATTTAGGTAGGCAAATGCCCCCGATGTGTTCATGGAATTGATGAATGGTGTATTCCACCTTTATCTTGATTGTTTAGTAATTGTGTTCATAGTTGACATCTTGGTTTATTCTGAGAGTGGGGTGTATTATAATCAACATTTGAAGACAGTTCTTCAGAGTTTGTGGGAGGAGAAGTTGTATACTACATTCTCAAGGTGTGATTTTTAGCTTAGTTGTATGGCAGATTGGGTATATGTAGTGTCTAAGGAAGGTATAATGGTCGATCAGCCAAGATTGTGGCGGTTAGATATTGGTCAAGGACTACTTCACAGACTGAGATTCAAAGTTTTGTAGGGTTTTCTAGGCTACTATAAGATGTACATTTAGGGTTTCTCTTCTATTTCTACTCTATTGACTCGCTTGACTCATAAGAATGTAGTATTTAAGTGCTCTAATCAGAGTGAAGACAAATCTTAAGTATTTATTATCTTGCACTCCTATATTAACCCTAACTATGAGGGTAAGGGGTTTACTGTGTATTGTGATTCTTCTATGGTTGGTTTGGGTTGTGTGTTGATACAAAATGGATAGTTGTGGCGTATACTTCTAAGAAGCTAAATTTCATGACAAGAATTATCCTACCCATGATTTAGAGTTATATGCGATGGTTTTGTGTTGAAGTTGTGGTTGTGGCGACATTATCTTTATAAAGTTCATTGTGATGTGTTCACCGATCACAAAAGTCTTCAGTATATTCTCTACCAAAAAAATCTAAATTTGAGGAAGCACAGGTGGTAGGAGGTTTTAAAGGCCTACAATATGATGATCTTGCATCATTCTAGAAAGACTAATATAGTGGTATATGCCTTAGTTGAAATTCATCGAGCCTTGATATTTTGGATTCGATTCTAGTGGAGGAGCGACCTTTGGCAAGAGAATTTTAGAGTTTAGCCAATAGCTCTATGAGATTTATGATTTTAGAAGATGGGAGAGTTCTTGCTTGAACAGAAGATTGATCTTCTTCGATGGAGCATATTAGATAAAGTTAGTTCGAGGATGAGAAGTTGTACATCCTTCGTGATAAAGTGTTACTTGGAAAAGCTAAGGGGGATATCTTGGATTCAGAGGGTATTTTACGGATTAGGAGCCAGATTTGCGTCTCTAAGACGGGTGATTTAGTTTGATTAGTTCTAGAGGAGGCTCATATTTTGAGGTACAATATCCACCCAAAAGAGGCAAATATGTACCATGAATTGAGTCAACAATATTAATGGTGTGGCATGAAGAGGGATTGTGGATATGGTAGCTAAGTGTTCGAGTTACTACCAGATAAGCTTGAGCACCAGAGACTGGGTGGTTTATCTCAATGGATGCCTTAATCAAAGGAAATGCCACGAATCAAGAATTGAGTTGTGATGACATCTAAATCTCATCTACAGATAAGCCTAACCCTGGCCTAGAGCAAGTAGTGGTGGCTAGTGACAAGAAATCCAAGGAAACAAAAGAAGGAGATGTAGAGGAGAAGCAAAAATAGAAAACAAAAAAATATATAACTAAACATAACTCCCAAAACCATGGTTGTAGAGAATCTATCTATAGAAAGTACAAAATACAACCCACAATGGGGCAAAACTACAAAATAGTTATACAGGACCGAATAAGATAACTAACTAGAAGGAGAATCAGTCAACAAGGACACCAGCTTCTAACTGAAATCTCCTGTAATCACACCAACTATCTCACAAGATTGCGTCCGCTCTGCTGGCTCATACTAGGATCTGCATGACAAAGAGATGCAGAATTGTAGCATGAGTACCAATACAATGAGTACCCAGTAGGTATCATAGTCAACCAAGCAAAAGTAAGCACATGAAAAGTAAAGGACAATTAAAAGAAGATAAGGTAGGGGAATATAATGTTTAACAGAATAAGGTAGTTGCAGTAAAAACTAAAAAATATAGCGACGGATCAACTATCAGTGGGTGCAACACAAGCTAATAAGTGTAAAGTAGGGCTACTGTTAGGGTATTAACCCACAATACCAGGCCACAAGATTCTCATGATGAAATGTTACACGTACCTGGAGCTATGACACGACCAACACAAGGAAACACTAATAAGGAAGTGCATAACCAGGCTAAACTAACAGTATATTCAAAAAATCCACAAATAGGACTAATTAGAGATAGAAGAGAAAAACCAAAGTATACTACCATACAAAGACGACCAGCACCACATTCTACCGATAGGTACACTCAGACAACCAAGTAACTCAATAGGTACTCCCTCTTAAGCCTCGAAGAGTACAACCAAACGTAAAAGCATGCAATGCATGGCGGTGTTGAAAAGTAAATAGTACATGTACGCACCCTCCGCGGTACAAGACACAGTTGGGAACTGACCCATGGATGTTGCCCCATATACTTATTCAACCAACCCTAGTATACCCCTCCCCCTACCACAAAACATAACCCAAGCATGAAGTCCCAGGAAGTAGGGTCTATAGAGGAATCCAATTCCACATACCAAAATCCTCGTAAAAATCAGTCAGTGCCATAGTCATATATCTCAGTGAAAATTGAACCCCACTATGTAGGCAAGATCAAATCTCAGAGTAACCTGACTATCAACAAGTAGGCAATGTCAGGAAATCACGGTGATAGTGAGAAAATAATTGCAATAATATGGGGAAATAACTCTATATTGCTCGTAAACACAGTCGTGGAAAATATAACTATATATAAGAAATAAATTTCTGATTATTATCCTATCAAAACTAGTTACCTTTTAAAATGTTCAAAGTATCTATGGCCTAAAAGGTCCACCCTTTCTCTAATCACACATAGAACTTCAGGTAAAACAAAGAATAAACAGTCTACCTAGATCGACTCTAAAGAAACAAGCCTAAATTCGGAGGATACCTGCTAAGCTCTAACCACTAGTATAATCCCCACCCTAACCTCACTATGATCCAGAGTTGGTGTATAACTATACTCATGAAAGGTGTTACTCCTCCCCTTGCCACATTATGTTCCAAAGTCGGTGTGAGACATGCAAGCAGGGCAATATAGCCCCAGGGTAAGTAGTTAAGCTACGATCCAGCTAAGTAGGCCATAGGTCTAACGAATATGCATATTGGGGACTAACTAGTAATCCCAGCACTGAGCTAGCACTTTACATACAAATAATAAACTAATACCTAGTCTTAAAAAGGTAGACCATAGCTTACTTAGATTCAGGCAATGTACATGAGAAGTGTGCCTAAATATCTAAAAATTCGGTATGAAGCTCGAACTAGAAAAACATAAACTACATGTCAATACAAGTAAAGTAAGATGTATATCCCTATTTAAATAACGGGGTCAAAATCCAAACTAAAATCGGGTCCATAGCTTGAATAGCTCAGAAAAAAGAAATATTTATACCAACACGAAGAACACAGCTCATACATCATATGATGCAAATAGGTCTCAATTCAATGATAAAAATGGAAGATATAAGCCCGTAAAATTTATTTAGTAAAGAAAACAATGAAGTACCAAATAGGATTGATCGTAGTATCACCTTAACAAGTTTCTACGGATTAAAACTACAACACTTGATTGATCACATTTTAAGCACTAAAAGGGAAGATTCTGACTGGAACAAAAGAAAAAATGAGAAAAAACTCATAGAACACCTTATATAGTCTTCCAGTTAGTGGCGCAGTCGTGATTATGCTGAAAGCGGTTCCCTAACGATAGCGTGATCGCGGATTCTTAGCACGATCACACTAAAGGAAGAAAAACTAGTCTTTGCACAGTCATGCTCGACAATGAGTAATAGTGCTGGAATTTTAAAAGATTCTCTAAGATAGGTGTGGAATGGAAATGTATTCCAACTTCAATAATCCATATACGAAATCCTTTTGTAATCCATATTACGAACTCAACAAAAGTGATAAAAAGAAATCATGGCTCGTATAAGCCGAGTACACCCTAAAAAATCTTAATAAAAATGAAATCAAACTATATAACTACCAGGGACCCAACCTAATGATCCCATCAAGTAAAGAGCAACTCAGTGTAGTTACAGGAATGCTATAAGCGTAATAGAATTTAGAGAACACAAAAATGATTTCAAAGGTCATTCAACCTATCACCTCAGGTGGACGTGATTTGATTTGGTTATTATTTATAGAGTAACCAAGTACACATACTTCATTATGTTTCACGTGAAGTATAGTGCAAAGAACTTGGCCCAAATTTACCACAATAGTATTGTTCAGCTTCGTAGGGTGCTCATATCTATTATATCAAATCGGGGTCCGTAGTTAACATATCACTTTTGGAGAATAATGAAGTGTGAGTTAGGCACTCATAAAGATATAATCACATGATTATACAAATGCATAGACCTATGGTGAACCAATAAGGAGGATGAAGTGTTTGTCAACCAGATCCTAAAGCTGAATCTGAGCTCCCGGAGCTCTGCTGGAGCTAGGAAATAAGCCAAGTTCTCGGCTCAACCTTTATATAGATAACAAAACACACTTGGGTGGAAGGCCAGGCAACTCTTCAAGGAAAACATCTAGTAACTATCTAACAACTGGCACAGAGTTGGGGAAAGGAGGATCAACACTAACAACGTGAACATAAGCTTAGTAAGATATACAACCCCGGCTAAGAATCTACTAACCTACATAAAGGATAACACTGGCACCAGAGTATGGCTAACAGGAACCTGCCACACTATCGGAGACATATCGAGCACAAATAAGGTCACAATTGGGATAACCAATACATGCCCAGAATCAAAATCAACCATTTGCAGAGCCATAAGATCATCCCAAGTGTCCAACCCTCTTACAGCCACAACACAAACTTGGTGAATTAAATCCACCATTGTAAGCTCAATTATAGGAGTAGCTACATCTACTGGCATAGGTAAAGTCTCATATACAACACCAAAATGGGGACAAAAGTACACAAACAGATAAGGGTACATAGAACTATGGTCAAACAATACCAAGGAGGGATAGTGACAAAAAATAACATACCCATAACTACTGCATTAGAAGCCTATGCTCTGGCTCTTCGGCTATGGAATAAATCTGACGACACCCAGCGTTTTGCTAACTTCCTCCTCTGTCCCCTTCTCTTCCCCTATGGTACCCACCATGACCACCTCTAGCTGGTGAAAATACTATTTGTAGAGGCTCAGCAGTCTACGCTACTGGCTAAATGGCTCGGCATCATAGACAATCTTTGACTAGTGATCCATCTCACCACACTCAAAGAAACCATGATACATTTCCCAACAAAAACTAATCAAGTGAAATACCTCATCAACCATGGCCCTAAACCCTAGTAAATCTACCCCTGACAGGCTGGTTACTCTGAACATCGTTGGTTGATGGTAAGGATGCCTGAATTGGTCTATAGGTTGTCCCTAATACTACTGTTGCAGCTTCTTTAGGTGAGGTTCATGTCTATCATACCATACCCTAGAGGATCGAGATCCACTAAAATTGCTCTGGCGGCACTACCTCTTGTCGCCTCCCTCTTGGGCCAAGCGATGATGCCTCTCGATGTTACAGCGTGGTCAACCAATACTAGTAATGGACTACCCTCAGCAAGTATTAACTCAACATCTTCCTATAACTCTAGTTTCAATTCATCTACAAAGTGGTGAACCCGCTCGGCATCTATTGTCATGATAGTGGCCCCATGCCTAAAAATTATGTGAACCAAGCCTCACACTCAAAAATCATCTTCGATCCCTGTTATAAGTCAATAAAGTGAGTTTTAAGTTCCTCACAAATACTTCATGGAACATATTGAATTATGAAGACATCCACAAACTAGCTTCATACCATAGGTGCAGACCCGGCTGGTCTTCTCTCTCTATATGGCCTTCACCAAGCTTTATCCCACCCCTCTAACTGATACCTAATGAAATTGACTCCATTTTCTCTCTCAAGTTCAAAGTTTGCAGCCTCTCCTCACACTCTACAATGAATTTATAGGGGTCCTTTTGGAATTACCAAAGAATTTTGGAGGCCCCATAAGCATAAAATGACTATCCATCTTTTGGTCCTCGAAAGTCATAATAGGAACTATATAGTAAGGTTGTCCCGGTGGCTGAACCAGCTGTACTAGAATAGGCTGTGAAGGATGGGACTGTGATGCCACTAGTGCAGACTAAACAGGAGGAGCTAGGGCACCCTGTGCTACTGCTTGAGCCGAAGTATGACCCTCCTCAGTGGGTGATCCACCAAATATAACAATCATTCCTATATGACCCTAACTACATTACCTAAAGGCAGTTGTATATGTTGCGGAGGTAGATATACGGGTGCAGGCTAATCAAGCTCAACTCTAGCTCAGCCTCACCCAATCAAGCTCAACTCTAGCTCAGCCTCACCCACAGGCTTTGGCTCTACCCCAGCCCCTAACTAAAGCGCTTTATGGAGGGAAGGGAGCATCATCACCTCTTTGTGATTACTATGTATGGACTATCTACGGAGGAATATAACCAAGATGAGTAATCATGAAACCATTTAAAACATAGCACGAAAGATTCAATAAGAACCAACCCTATAAAAGAGGCCTGCAGCCTCATAAAGACAAGATACGAACTTCTACGTACCGAGATGTGGGACTCTACCAGACTCCTTCTACTATATCCAGAGAAACCCATGAACCTAGAGCTATGATACCACTCTATCATGAGCCACACTTCGAGTTGTAATGACATCTACATCTCATCTTCAGACAATCCTAACCCTAGCCCAGAGCAACTAGCAGTGAGTCATTGACAAGAACTCCAAGGAAATAGAAAAAAGGAGATGAAGAGGAGAAGAACAAATAAAACACAAAAAAATACATAACTAAACGTAACTCCCAAAATCTAGCATCATGGTTATAGAACATCTATACACAGAAAGTACAAAATATAACCCACAAATAGGGAAATAAAAAATAGCTATCCAAGACCCAGCTAGGATAACTCTAGTACTTAAATGAAAATGATTTAACAAGGATGCCATCTGCTCTCTAAAATCTCCTGGAATCACCCCAGCTATCTCGCACAAACACATACACTCTGCTAGCTCGTATTAGGATCTATATCATAAAAAGATACACTAGCATGAGTACCAAAATAACGGGTAAATAGTAGGCATCATAAGCCTATCAAGCAAAAGTAAGAATATGCAAAGTAAAGGAAAATTAAAAGTAGATAAGGAAGAGGCATATAATGTGTAACAAAATGAGGTAGCTGCAATAATAACTAGAAAACTCAATAAAGGATAAACTATCAGTGGGTATAGTACCATCTAATAAATGTAAAGGGGGGCTACTGTCATGGTATAATCCACAAGACCTGGCCACAAGAAACTCATGACCAACTGTGACATGTACCTAGCGCTCTAACATGACTAGCACAAGGAAAGATCAATAAGGAAGTGCATAACCATCTATAAGATAAACTAATAGAATATACACTAAGTGCACAAAAAGTACTAATCAGAGAAAGAAGAGAATAACAAAAGTCAACTATTAAACAAACTTGATCGGCACCCCAAATTACCGGTAGGTACACTCAGGAAACCAAGTAACTCAAAAGTTAATCCCCCTCTTAAGACCCAAAGAATACAACCAAATATGAAAGGATGCAATACATGGAGGTGCTAAAAAGTAAATAGTGTCCATACGCACCCTCCCAATGATAAGAAACGGTCAGGAGCAGACTCGCGGAACTTTCCCTATATACTTACCGAACCTACCCTAGTATACCCCTTTTTTAGCCATAAAACATACACCAGGCATGGCATTTAGGATGGAGGATCCATGGAGGGATCCAATACCATATATCAAAATCCTTGTATAAATCAATTAGTATCATAGTCATCATGGCTAAAAGGCCAAACCTCGGTCTTAGCCCATATATCATATCTTAGTGGAAATTAAACCCCTCCATATAGGAAAGATCAAATATCATTACAATATGAGTGCCAACTAGTAGGCAATATCCAGAAATCACAGTGATAGTGATAAAATAATCTCAATAATTTGAGAAAATAGCTTCATATTTCTAGTAAGCGAAGCCGTGGAAAATATGTATAAGAAATCATTTTTTGATTATTATCCTATCAAAAACAATTACCTTTAAAACATTAAATGCATGCCCGTGACACAAGAACAATTAGTGGCTAGACTGTTAAGGCTGCTAAATAGAATCTATAGGGTGGCTACCAAACCCTAGCCACGAGGTGTACTTTTTTCTAGCCCAACTATGGTCCCAAGCCTCAAGTAAAGGTACCAAGATGTCAAAACTATCAAGAAGGCACCCTTCAAGGACCAAACACATATCCCTATAGGGGAAAACACAGAGCCATCATAGCTCAATCTAATGCAACCCACTACTAGGCTCGCAACGGCCTAGGGTATGATACCAACACACATGGCTGTTGATAACCCAGTAAAGTCGCAACTGGCTATCTGTGGCCCAAAAGGGCCACCCCTGATATAATCACATATAAAAACTCAGGTATAACATATAATAAGCAGCCTACCTATATCGGCTCTAAAGACACCAACCTAAATTCAGGGGATAGATGCTAAGCTCTAATCACTAGTCTAATCCCCTCCTCAACCTCACTACTATCCAGAGTTGACGTAAAACAATACACATCAAATGTGTTATTCCTCCCCCTGCCACACAATGTTCCAAAGTCGGCATGAGACACACGGGTAGGGAAGTATAGCCCCAAGGTAATTAATTAAGCTACAAGCCAGGTAAGTAGGCCATAGGCTAAAGAATACACATATCGAAGTACGACTAGTAATATCAGCCTTGAGATGGAGCTTTACCATACATGTTCCATAATAATATCAATTTGAAGTAAGTAGACCGTAGCCTACCTGGATTGAGATGTCATAAAAAAGTATGCTCGAGATATCAGAAAATCATGTATGAAGCTTAGAATTACACGAGGCCAACAAAAATGTAACCCATGTGTCAATACGAGTAAAACCAACCCCATATTTCTATATAAATAGTTGGGTAAAAATCCAAACCAAAATTGGATTTGTAACTCAAACAACTCAAAAAATGAAATAGTTTTACCAACACATAAAGCACAGCTTATACATCATATGGTACATAGTAAGGCTCAATTTAATGCTAGAAATGGAAGATATAAGCCTCAAAAGTTTATATAGTAAATAAAATGAATAATTATCCAATGGAATTGATCATAGAATCATCGTAAAAGGTCTCTACCAACTAAACTTCAATATAACACTTGGTTAATCAAATTTTAATCTCTTAGAGGGAAGTTTTTTAATTATAATAGAAGGTAAACAGAGAAAAACCGTATGGAATAGCTTTATATAGGCTTTCAATTGGGGTGCGGTCGAGCCCTCCCAATGCGATTGAGCTAAAAGTGGTTCCCTAGTAGCGTCTCAATCGCAGTAACTTAGTACGATTGTGAAAAAGGAAGAAAAACCAATCTTGGCATATAACTACCTATGCTGGAATTTTCAAAAATTCTCTAACATAGGTGTGGAGTGGATACGGAGTCCAACTTTAACAACACATATGTGATATCTTTATGTAGTCCATATTTTGGACTCAATGGAAGGGGACAAAAAGGAGATTTGGGCTTGTATAAGTCGAGTACACCCTAAAAAGTTGTAATAAAAAGTGAAAGCTATAAAATTGCCAGGAACCTAACCTATCAATCCCAATAAGTCAAGAGTCACTCAAGGAAGTTATAAGAATGCTATAAGTACGACAAAATCACAAGAATATGGTAATAACCTCAATTGCCATTAAATCTAAGACCTTACGTTGCCTTGATCTGATTTGGTGACTTTTGATAAACTACCCAAGTCTGCACACTTTATTATGGTTCACGTGAAGTATAGTTCAAAGAAATAGCCTAATTTTACCTCAGTCATATTTTTTAGTTGCATGGGTGCCTATATCTATTATTTTGGATCAGGGTCCTCAGCTCACATCTCACATTTGGAGTATGAAGTGTGTGTTAGTCACTCATGAATATATGAGCACATCATTTAGATTGCTACATAGTCAAATTATACCATCCAAGTGTTAGAGGACATGCTTAAGGCATGCATGATCAATTATGGATGTCATTGGTATCAATTATTTCCACTTGCAGAGTTTACCCAACACAATAATTATCTTTATATAATTCAGATGGCTCCGTTTGAGGCCTTGTATGGTAGGAGGATATATATCCGATTGGATGGTTTTATTATTTTGAGGATAGTCCTTAGGGAAAATATTAGATTAGGAATTCATTGGGAAAAGTTAGATTGATTTAGACTAGATTGCGTATGGCTCACATAAAATGATAGACTTATACCGACAGGAGAGTTCATGATTTGGATTTCATTAAGGGTGATTGAGTATGGTTGAAGGTTTCACCCATGAAAGGTGTAATGAGATTTTGGAAGAAGGTAAAGTGCATACCTTAGTTAATTAGCCCTTCTAAGATCTTTGATCACATAAGAGAGGTGGATAATAAATTAAACCATCCACCTATTTTGTAAGTCGACATCTGGTTTTCCGTGTTTTGATAATGGAAAAAGTATACACCTAATAATTTTCATGTGATCCAATGAAATTCAGTTATTTTTTATCCAAACTTGACTTTTGAGGAGGAGCCCGTGGCTATATTAAATAGGCATGTTCGTAAGTTAAGGACTAAGGAGATACTTTCTATAAAGGTTTAGTGAAGGCATTGAATGGTTGAGGAGGCTACATTGGAGACCAAGTTTGAAATGTATAGAATATATCCCTATAGTTTTTGAAATCTCATGTATTTCCTCTTTTGTAATGCTTGAGGAAGCACATGGTTCTTAGTGGTGGTGGTTGCAATTGCTATTCATGTTATTTTTCCAAATTTGGTGCAAATTACCATTTTAACCTCCCCACAGTTTCATACCATGTTGAGACTTTTGATTTGGTTGGTTTGATGACAAAAATAATAGGTTGGTCATTTTTAGAATGTTTAGCTGTGGAATGTTTAAAGAAGAAATGGTTGACTTTAGTCAACATTTGGAGTTTTAAATATTGGATGGAAATTTATCAGTTTCATAAACTCCAAAATATGGAATTTAGTCTAGGAAGACCTTCTATTGAGTTTTATACTTTTTGTGGTAAGTTTATGCAATTTTATAGGGTAATTTTGAAGTTTAAGTTAGAAGTTTGAATTGGCTCAATATTTAGGGTTGTTTTTGGATCCAAAATCTGATGATTTTGTTGGTTTCAAAAGGTGATTTTTTGTCGAGAAAAATACTCTTTTATTTTTTAGAGGTCTTGAAGGCATCTTGGTCATGTGGTGTAAAGATTTATTTAGATTTGTCCCTAATGGATATCATGTCAAGGAGACCCCTGATCCATATTTTGATGTTTATGTTAAGCCTAAAATATTGAATTTAGTATATTTACATATTTGGTTTTTGTCCGCGGGGTTCTTGTAATGAACCTCATGGTCATTTATGCTAACTACAAGATATTTTACATTCTAGAGCATTTTGGTAGTTTTCTTAAGTTATTTATGAATTACTGGGACCAGTAGTTTGGATCCCGAGTGACTCGGTTGAGAAATATCTCAAATTTCCTATTTTAGAATTTAAAACTAAGTACTCATTGACCAAAGTCAACTTTCCTTCAAGATGAGTTAGGAATCAAATTCTGTTAGCTCCAGAATGTGAAACAAGGTCAAGATTGACCTTAATTTTCTGATTTGGAGTTTTGTTTGCAACTTATGCCAAATTGTGGATTTTAGTTAAGTTTAAGGCCTAAAGTAGAGCTTGGGTGGTAAGCTGACGTTTGGAGTGTTGGATCAGAATTTTAACGCTCTAGTAGCACTGAAATGATGATTTTAGGCTAGTGGAGGTGTTTGTATAATTTCTAGACTTGTCATTGCATTTTCGAGGTATTGATTGAGAATTCTTGAAATTTAGCTCAAGTGTTGACTTGGTCAACATTCATCCAAAATAACCTTGAATTTCCATTTCATCGATTCCATTGAGTTCAGAATGTGTTTTTCATATAAAATTTGGATTTCGTTTCACTTCTGAGACCTCGGTTGGAAGTTCTATGATTTTGCATCAGAAACCTGCAACTAGTAGAGGTAATGTACTTTAGTGCGATCTTGATAGATCCTCTGCGATCACGATGCTCAAATCTTCTTTTTGCGTGATCTCGATCATCCTCATGCAATATTAATGGGTCCCTAAAAATCCTCTTGCGCAATCATGACCCCTTCACGCGATCGCGATGGCTATGACATTACCTCAGATTGATTGAGGTAAACATTATGCGATCATGCTGACCTCTGTAACTGACAACATATATTTTCTGCACAATCCTTACATTTTTTATTTCAACAAAACCTTGCAATTTCTTCAGTTTTAGGGTGAAAAACATCTCCTATACACCATTCAAAGGCAAGGGAAAATCCTCTCAATGTTGTTCTTTGATTCCTCCACATTTTTGGGCAAGTTTTCTTCCCATTTTATTATTGAATATCTTAGTTCCACCATTAATTCTCCAAGTGTATAAATTTATAAAATCATTCCCTAATCCATACATTTTCGACTAATTCTTTATTAATTGAGTATACATTGCTCCTAGTATCATTTTATGCATCGAAATTCCAATGTTAAGTCCATAAAGATTGAATCTTTGACCTCATTAGGGTCATCTGTCCAGGCTATTTTAAAGTCTTTCTCGCACTTGAATTGTGCTAAATTTTGGAGCATGGGTTCCTAATGGCATTGGGGATCTCTTAGTGAAGTTCACTTTTCATTCCAATGAGGCCTCATAAGCCCATTTTATCGGTGTCAATGTACAGGACCAATGTCTAGTAGAGTCATGTGGAGAAGTCTGTTGCTTATCTTTTGGAGGCTATAGTGAAATTTAGGAAAATAACTCTTTCTTTTGATTCCTGTATCATGCAAATATCCTTGAGGGGTTCTTGAAAATTTTCACTCATTGTCATTACTCTTTCGTAGATGCCTCATACACGTTCATCTGCAACTAAGGAGATAGTAAGTGCACCTGTCGAATTGACTAATCTAGCTACTACTGCAAAGTTTCTACCAACAGCACCTATTTCAGCATCTGCTATAGGTCCATCTCCCGATATTCATAGCGTATTATGGCAGCTACTCAGGGCTTTTGGAGGTCCTCCTACAGATGGAACACAGCCGGCGGTTCCAGTTTCTAAGCCTACAGCTATAGTTCCTACAGTGCAGCCTGTGCCACTGGTTGTTCCAGTAGTGACTCCTATATCTATTTAGGTTTTACCAGTACCAACCATTGCTCCTGCTGTTGAACAGTAACCAGTGATGACAGACTTAAAGTAGAAGCTCCTAACTAGGTTCTTGAGAATGGATGCACCCAAATTTGCTGGAGTACTAGGGAAGGATGACCATGAGTTTGTAGTGGAGTGTGAAGAAAGATCAACTAACATGGGTGTGCTAAAGACCCATAGTGTTTCCTTTACCACCTACCAGATGCGTGGTGCGGCTATGTAGTGATGGCGCGCATTTGTAGTTTGCAGACCCACAAGTTCATCACAACTAACTTGGGCTGAATTTTATAAAGTCTTCCTGATAAATTTGTTTTTAGGGCTAAAAAAGAGTGCTTGAGGAAAGATTTTAGAAAGCTTGAATAGGGGTCGATATCTGTAGCAGAGTGTGAGGCTAAATTTCATCAGTTTTCAATCTATGGAGTTGAGTTATTCCTATAGAGGTGGAGAGAGTCTGGTGGTTTGCTTACGGGTTGAGACATAGGCTCCGTGAGATAGTAGCATTGTTGGTTTTTGATAGTCATCCTTTTCAGGTTGTGGTTAATCATGCAAATTTGATGGAATCCCTTTATCATGAGTCACGTCAGTGCAATGAGAAGAGGCTAAGGTTTTAAGAAAGTTATAGTGGGTCCCATTCTGGGGCCATGATTAGTTCCAACAATCACAGGGCCAGTCTAGCTAGTCGGTTCAGGTGTCATTATAGGCTTTATCTCTATCTCCTACAAAGTTTTCACGAGGGTCTGGATAGTCACATTAGGGTGGTCAGATGGTTTCTGGTAGGGGAGCCCGATAGAGTGAGCCATCTGGGCCATTTTATGAGTGTAGTCATATGGGCCATTATGCTAGAGTTTGTCCATAAAATGGCACTATTCATCCTACTCCTCAATCTACTCAGCCATTGAGATCAATGCCTCTGCTAGCTAGAGGTGGGGCACAGGGAGGTTATAGAGGTGGTGTTCAGTGTGGTAGGGGCGATGGTCATGGTGGTGGTCTTCATGGCGGTGATCACTAATTATATGATATTCTTTCTCGAGCTGAGGTAGTGGCCTTAGATGCTATGATTACAGGTTTGATTTCTGTGTGTTCTATACCTGTGTCAGCATTATTTGACCCTGGGTCTACTTGTTCTTATGTTTCATCATATTTTGCACCCATTTTGGGGTTGCAATCCTATAGGGGATTCTTTAGTAGTGGATCGAGTAATCCGAACATGTTTGATTTCTATTGGTGAGTTAGACACATGGGTTGACTTAATGTTTTTAGATATAGCGGACTTTAAAATTATTTTGGGTATGGATTGGTTGTCCTTTCATCATGTGGTTTTGGATTATTATGTCAAGACCATCACCTTAAAAGTACCGGGTTCATCACCGATTGTGTGGCATGGTTCTAGTAGTCGTGCACCGACAGGCTTTATTTCTTACCTACAGGTTAGAAGGTTAGTAGAGGGAAGGTGTTTGGAATTCTTAGCATATGTTCGTGATATTTAGGCTGACACTCCTACTCTTGAGGTTGTTCCTATTGTTTCTGAGTTCCTAGATTTATTTCCAACCGAACTGCCAGGCCTACCACCAGGGAGGGATATTGATTTTTCTATTGACTTAGAGCTGGGAACTAAGCCCATTTCTATTGCTCCATATCTTATAGCTCCTAATAAATTAATGGAGTTGAAGGTTTAGCTTAGGATTTTCTAGATAAAGGTTTTGTCTATTCTACTATGTCACCTTGGGGTGCACTAGTTCTATTTGTAAAGCAGAAGGATGGTAAAATGAGAATGTGTATTCATTATCGGCGGATGAATAAAGTTAATGTGAAAAATAGATATCTTATGTCGAGAATTAATGACTTTTTTTATCAACTACAGGGAGCTGCAGTGTTCTTTAAAATTGATTTGAGGTCTGGTTACCATCAGTTATGGACCCGAATAGAGGATATTCCTAAGACAACTTATAGGATTAGTTATGGTCGTTATGAGTTTCTGGTTATGTCTTTGGGTTGACCAATGCTCCAGCATCCTTTATAGATTTGATGCATAGGGTGCTTAAGCCCTACTTGGACTCGTTTGTGATCGTGTTTATCAATGACATCTTGATGTATTCGTAGAGTAAGTCAAATAACGAGCAGCACTTGAGATTGATTCTCTAAACACTGAGAAAACATAAACTTTATGCCAAATTCTCAAAGTGCGGGTTTTGGTTAGAGTCCGTCACATTTCTGGGGAATGTTGTGTCCAAAGTTGGGATTAAAGTTGATCCAAAAAAGAGTCAGGCGATGCGTGATTGGCCGAGGCCGTCTTTAATTTCTGAGATTCATAATTTTATAGGTTTGGCTGGATACTATCACCATTTTGTTGAGGGGTTCTCTTCAATTGCAGCACTATTGACTAGGTTGACTAGGAAAGATGTTGCATTTCAGTGGTTTGATGAGTATAAGTTGAGATTTTCAACGCTTAAGGACTGATTGACTTCAGCACTAGTTTTGACCTTGGCAGTGGTGGGTTAGGGTTTTTTCATGTATTGTGATGCCTCTGGTGTTGGTTTGGGTTGTATTCTGATGCAGTAGGGACGAGTCATTTCATATGCTTTGAGGCAGTTGAAGGTGCATGAGCGTAACTGCCTCACTCATGAACTAGAGTTGGCGTTGGTAGTATTTACTCTAAAGATTTGGAGACATTATCTATAGGGGTCTAGTGTGAGATCTTTACTGACCATTGTAGTCTTCAGTACATAATGAGTCAGGGGGACTTAAATTCCAGAAAGTGAAGGTGGATTGAACTACTGAAAGACTTCTATCTTATATTATTTAGGCAGGGCAAACGTGGTAGAAAATGCCTTGAGTCAGAAAGCGGTCAGTATGGGTAGCCTAGCAGCCTTGTCAGTTTTTGTGAGGCCACTGGCGATGAAGTTTAGTAATTGGATAATCAATTGGTTAGGCTTGATATTTCAGACCCCAGGCATATATTGGCATGTGTTGAGGCTAAATCATCCTTAATAGATTAGATTCGGCAATGTCAGTTCGAGGATAAGCGGTTGGTTGCTCTTCGTAGCAACGAATTAGCTGGAGAAGCCACCAGGGCTTCTATTGATTCAAATGGTGCACTTTAGTTTGATGGTCTCATTTTATACCTCAATTTGGTGACTTGGTACAATTGATCTAGTGCAATGCTCACAGTTCCAAGTATTCTGTTCATCCTGGTGCAGCCAAGATGTACCAGATCTATGATAATTGTATTGGTGGAAGGGAATGAACAGGGATATTGCTATGTATGTTTCTATGTTTCTAAGCTATCAATAGGTTATGTATGAGCACCGGAGACCAGGTGGTTTGATGCAAAGACTCCCTATTCTGGATTAGAAGTGGGAGCGAGTGATGATGGATTTTGTTTTTGGGTTGTTGCGGACTAGTGGAGGCTTTGATACGATTTGGGTCATTGTTGACAGGATGAACAAGTCAGAGCACTCATTCCTACTCAATCCTCTTATAATTCTGAGCGTTTGGCTCAGATTTACATTTGTGAGGTGGTTAGATTGCATAGTGTTCCTATCTCTATCATTTCGAACAGAGGAACCCAGTTCACTTTGAAGTTTTGGAGATTTGTTCAGCACGACTTGGTACCGAGGTGTATTTGAGTACCGCATTTCATTCGCAGACCGACGGTCAGTATGAGTGGACTATTTAGGTATTAGAGGATATATTGAGGGCTTGTGTGATTAACTTTTATGGTGTTTTGGATCATGACCTACCATTGGTAGATTTTGCATATAATAATAGCTATCACTCTAGCATCGAGATGGCACTATTTTAGGAGTTGTATGGTAGGCGGTGCAGATCGCCTATTTGTTCATTTGATGGTTTTGAGGCCAGAGTCCATTCTACAGACTTGTTGTGTGATTCAGCTGATCAGGTCTGGTTGATTTAGGATAGGTTGAGGGTAGCCCAAGGTAGGAAAAGAGCTACCCTGATAGTAGGCTACGTGCCTTAGAGTTTGGAGTTAGCGATAGAGTGTTTCTGTGGATATCTCTTATGCGCGGTGTGATGAGATTTAGTAGGAAAGGCAATCTTAGTCCCAGGTATATTGGGTCATATCAGATTTTGGAGAGTCTTGGTGATGTTGCCTACAGGTTGGAATTACCTCCTAAACTTTTAATTGTTCATCCAGTTTTCCACGTTTCTGTATTGCAATGGTATATTCCTAATTAGTCTCATGTCATTCGGGAGGATTCATTGCAGTTGGATGAGAATTTATCCTTTTTTAAAGATCCTTTGAAAATTTTAGCTAAGGATGTGAGAAAGTTAAGGTGTAGGGAGATTCCGGTTGTTAAGGTGAAGTGGAGGAACCATCCGGTCGAAAAAGCTACTTGGGAGATTGAGAGTAAGATGCAGAATCAGTATCCATATCTTTTGAGGCATCAGGTACATTCTCTTTCCATTTATTTCATGCTTTTAATTGACTTTCATGGACGAATGTCCTTTAAGTAGTGGATGTTGTAATGACCCTCATGTTCATTTAAGATAAATATGCAATGATTTGAATTCAAGTGTGTTTTTATAGTTGCTCCAAGTCATTTATGACTTGTTGGGAGCGGTAGTTCAGATCCCTGGCGACTCGGTGGAGAAATATCTCAAATTGCCTATTTTAGAGCCTAAAACTAAGTACTCATTGACCAAAGTCAACTTTCCTTCAAGACAAGTTCAAAAATCAAATTTCGACAGTTCCGTTAGCTCTAGAATTTCAAACAAAGTCAGGATTGATCTTAAGTTTGTGATTTGTAGTTTCAATTGCAAATTAAGCCAAATTATGAATTTTAGTTAAGGGCTAAAGAGGAGCTTGGGTGGGGAGTTGATGTTCAGAGTGTTAGATCAGAATCCTGATGCTTCCAGTATCTCCACAATTATAATTGTAGGCTAGTGGAGGTGTTGGTATAATTTTTGAACTTATCGTTGTATTTTTGAGGTGTTAGAGGAGAATTCTTGAAATCTAGATCAAGTGTTGACTTGGTCAAAATTCATCCAAGACGACCTCAAATTTCAATTTTGTTGATTCCATTGAGTCCGAAATGTGTTTTTCACATGAAATACATATTTGATTTTTCAAATTTGGACTCCGTTTCACTTCCGAGACCCCATTTGGAAATTCTAAAATTTCGCTGCAAAAACCTGCAACTGGTTCAAGTACTATCCTCACGCGATCGTGATGCTCAAATCTTCCTTTTTGCGTGATCGCAATCATACTCACGCGATCACAATAGGTCCTCATAAAAACCTCTTGCGCAATCATGGTCGCTTCACGTGATCACGATAGCTGCCACTTTACCTCAGCACGATTGCCGTAAACGTTACGCAATCACGATGATCGCTATATCTGATAGGAAATATTTCCTGCACGACCCTTACATTTTTATTTCAACAAAACCTCGCAATTTCTTCATTTCCATGGCAAAAAACTTCCCCCAAACACCATTCCAAGTCTAGGAAAATCCTCTAAATATTGTTCTTCGATTCCTCCATGTTTTTTGGTAAGTTTTCTTTACTTTTTATTCTTGAATTTCTTAGTTTCTACCATTAATTGCTCCAAGTGTAGAAATTGATAAAATTATGCCCTATTCCATATATTTTCAAGTAATTATTCATTAATTGAGTATACATTGCTCCTAATATCAATTATGCACCGAAATTTCAATATCAAATCCATAAAGATTGAATCATTGACCCCGTTAGGGTCAAATCTATTTGGGCTGTTTTGAAGCCCTTCCCGCACTCGAATTGTGCTCAATTTTGAAGAACAGGTTCCTAATAACATTGGGGATCCTGAAGTAAAGTCTATTTTTATTTCGACGAATGGGTCCCGCAAACTCATTTTAGGCTTAATTTTAGGCCCAGTCTATAACTTAACATAAAATATATCGTTAGACTTATACTAACATATAGAATACTTTGACGTGAGTTTCATATCATTTGGAGACTGTTTGATATCTGTCGAAGTACTATTTGTGAAATTGCAGTGCTTTATCATCGGATGACAGGTAGGCTCCATGGGGCTATCTCTGGACTTATAGCTTTAATAATTGTACTAAATAGCTTCCGTGGGTTGGATATCTAGATGGATATAGTGATCCTGTTCTTTTATCTAATTCATGTTTATATTTATGTTTTTGTATCCGATTGATAAGGTTCCTGTGACTTAGAAATTGACTAAAATTACTCATGTAGGGCATAGGTTTTTGATATTACATGATAATATTTATATGTATACTTATTGATATTTTTTACATTCATGACACGAGAGATTGGGCCTATGGATCCGATGAGAGTGCATTGGGGCTGGGTCACTATCACCACCTGAGTATTGAGACATGATGGCTAGAGGATGATTTTGTTAACAAAGATGAATAATGACATAAATTAATAAATGATAATAGTCTAATAATAATATAAGTAATGCTCTTTTAAAATTTGACTCAACGTCGTATCGAGCACCCGGTAATACTATTTTTACCTATTTTGGCCTAGGATTCACATCCTGGCACCAGGAAATATCATTTTTCTAATAAATGCTGGGACTGGAGACCGACTCCGTTCAGCAGTGAGTACAGCTGTTGGGACTTGAGTCCATAATCGTACGGCACTAACTACAGATTTTTGATACACATGGTATTATTTGTTATGGATGTTAAGGATACCCGATCTTTTATGGATTTTGGTGATACGATGAAATACAGGTGGTGTACGCCTTGACTTATCAAGCAGGGCTTGACGATACAATTAATATGAGGCACCGGATGCCAGACTTGATGATACTATTGATATGATGCACAAGATGCCAATCTTGAGACCTTGAGGTTCGGTGATTTTGGGATGTGAGGTTTGGATAAATTACTTCATATACATGTTTACTTTTTTGTACTTGTTTTCTTCTGTGTGCTCATAGGTCGGATTTGGGGGCCTATGGGTGAGCGTGTTTTATGTATGTACTGCGCTTTTTTGGGAGGAATTGTCAGCATTTATTTTTTTTACTTTATTATTTCTATTACTGCTTAGTTGTTATTGTTGGTTAATTGCTACTTCTTGCTATGTGGGATTATGTGCCTTACACTCTTGTTCAGTCATTTACTCTTTTACTTAAGGTTACCGGTATACCGTCCATATTCTACTCCTATCTTATTTGATTCCTACTTATAGTATTATTATTCACATATATTATTAAGAGGATTCCAGGTACGTTTTCATTCATTGCCTTAGAACCTGTTATGTGATTAGCTAGCGGTACATGTCTACTTGTATTTGACACTTAATTGAGTGGTTAGCTTTCCTTGTTTTGCTATTTGCTTCTTTGACCCCTCTCTTGTATTCTGATATTTACTGCTTTTATTATTATTATGTGCTCAGTGGACCCGCAAAGCCTACTAGGTAAGGGTTTCTTAGGTAGCTTGTACTTGTATTAAACTTGCACATGTGCAAATCCGAGTACAGATTCTCAATCGTGATCACAGTCAGTTATTCGTGCAGTTTATATCTTTCTTCGGAGATTCAGGGTGATCTTAGCGTCCGTCTTTCACCTGCTTCTTTTTGTGTTTGGCATTTTATTTGATTTCATGTATTTTGGAGATACAGTTATATTAGACCTATTTATGATTTATTGTTTATGTACTTAGTGGTTCGTTTAACATTGATACCAGGTTTTGGGGTGTTTATTTGATTATTTAAACTTCCATATTTTTATTATCTTTTGATTATTGAACTTATGCCTTCTGAATTGATATAGTAGTCCTCCGCTTCAGCATCAAACTACAAGGTTGGTTCTTCTACTGGTGGTATAGTAGGTGCCATCATTATTTGTGAAATCGAGTCGTGAATGATTTGGTATAAAAGCCTATGAGGCACAAAATTGGGCACGAGATGCCAGGCTTAAGACCTTGAGGTCCTGTCATTTTGGTATGTGAGGTTTGGATGATGTTACTTTATGTGCGTGCTTACTTTTCTACACTTGTTTTCTTCAGTGTACCCTAGGTCATTATAGGGGGCTTGTGAGTGAGCGTGTTTCTGTGTATGCTCCGCTTCTTTCTGGTGGACTTGTCAGCATTTATTTTCTTTACTTTATTTTTCTTAATACTGTTTAGTTGTTATTGTTTGTTAATAGCTACTTCAAGTTGTGTGGTACTTGTGCTTTATACTATTGTTGAGCCATTTATTCTTTCACTTGAGGTTATCAGTATACCGTCCATGTTCTACTCCTATCTTCTTTGATTCCTATTTATTATATTATTATTCATATATATTGTTGCAGTGATTCTGGGTATGTTTCCTTCATTGCTTGAGATCCTGTTATGTGATTAGCTACCGATACTTGTCTTCTTGTACTTGATTCTTATTTGAGTAGCTAGCTTTTCCTTGTTGTGCTATTTTTTTTCGTGTCCCTTTATTGTATTCTATTATTTACTGCTTTTATTATTGTTATATGCTTAGTGGGCCCTCGAAGCCTATTGGGTACAAGTTGCTTCAGTAACTTGTACTCATACTACACTTGCACATGTAAAGATTCGAGTACATGTTCCAAACCTTGATCACAGCCAGTTGTTCATGCAGTTTTTATTTTACTTTAGAGATTCAGGGTAAGCTTGGCGTCCAGCTATTACCTGCTTCTATTCGGATTTGACATTACTATTAATCTCCATGTATTTCGAAGACACAGTTGTATTAAATCTATTTTGGATTTCTTATTTTTGTATCTAGTGGTTCGTTTGACACTGATATTGGATTTTAGAGTATTTATTGATTCTTAAACTTTTGCATTTTATTTATCTTCTGATTATTATACATTTGCTTTCTGCAATTGATATAGGAGTCCTCTGTTTTAACTCCGGATTACATGGTTGGTTCTCCTACTGGTGGAATAGTAGGTGCCATCATGATCCATGAAATCGGGTCATGACAGTTCTAAACAAATGTCGACAATCTATTCCATGAATTTTCTTTAATTATTTTGTTTTTGGTGTATAGTTCTGGTACAAGTATAATTTTTCTTCGTGTTCACGATCCATCGGCCACATTTAAAGAGTACATTTGTTGGTAATTGCAGAAAAAACATCGCATTAGAAATAGGGGTTGTACTTGATCTGAGGTTTTGGTAATGCTATGTGGTTGCGATCGGACCATCGCGACCATAATAGGTTATGTTCATAGGTATTATGTTCATATGGGTAATGGTCATCTTCAAAAAGACAAAACGTCACCTGAATAGGATTTTAAATTTTTCCCAATTTCTCCTCACATTCCAATTTGGACCTTATAAACTCGTTTGAGAAAGAACCAAGAGCTGATTATGAAGACTAATAGATTGGTATGATCTAAAATATTATTTCAAAATTTATCTTAGAGTCTTGTTTTTTCAAATGCTAAATCTGGAAATTTTATCCTAAACTTGATAATGGAGATTGAGGTTTTGGAGGGTGAATTCAACTCACATTTTGATGAAACTTCATATTTAGACTTTCCAAGCTATGGGTAATATATTTTAAATTTCTGGTTTTGCCTTTGTCCTCCTAGAGTATATTTTAGAGTTTATTTTTAAATATGGTAATATGTATGTTGAGAGTCTTGTTTTCTTGTTCGTGATATGAATTTGGTCATACTGGGATCGTACAGAGGCTCTACGGATGTTCAGCGCTATTGTGTAATTTATTGGCTTGAATTTAAGATAAGTGAGGGTTTATTTACTCTTTTATAAAGTATTTACGCATTGTGATAGAAATAAGTAATCGGGAGTGATTCTTTGGGGGTTCCCTTGTGGGTTATATGTCAAGGATTCACCTGGATACTAGTGTCTTTCATGATGGAATAAGATAAAGGAAAATTATATGTGGATCCTTTCCATTACTTGTTGATTGTTAATTGAGAACTTCTTATCATATTGTGATGCCTTGTAATGGCTTAAATATATTGAGAAGAGATTCTACCGTGATACATTATAAAAGACTAATTATATTGAAATGGAATCTTATTATAATGTCTTGTGGTGGCTAAATTGCATTGAATTAAGATCATATTATGATGTCTCATAGAGGCTTGTTTACCTTGAAATAATATAGTATTTCAGATGTGGAGTGGTTGCTTATGTGATACTATATGATACTTCTTTTATGATGTTCCACGTAAGGCTTGAATTGGATTATTGTGATTTATAATATCTTCTTTCTGTAATTACATATAACACATGTTCATTTGATATATTTGAATATGAAACTTGATTTCTGGCTTTTGAACAATGAGACTAATTTGATAGATTGCCCGAGGCCCATTTTGAAGGTCTGAATTGATAAACTATCCGAGGCCCATTCCAGAGGTATGATTTGATAGACTGTGTGAGGTATGTTTTGGAGGTCTAAGTTGATGGAGCGTCCGAGGTTCATTTTGGAGGTTAGGGAATAGGTAGTGTATGGACCTCACGAGTCCCACATGGGTTTGACTGACCTTCCATAGGCAGCGGTTGGGTACTAGTAAGACGAACATACATCTGAGTTATAGGAATTGGAGTCAGCTTCTAGTCATTGATTTTGTAAATAAGTCTGCTAATTTATCATGATACGTGATATGTCAAAGACTATTGACTTGATCAGCAACAAGTTCACAAATATAATAATATTCCACTTTGATGTATTTTGTATGCTCGTCGTGGATAGGATTTTTTTCTATTTTTTATAACACTAGTATTGTCAATATGTAATGCATTGGAATCATTGATAGAGACATTAAATTCTGCCAACAACGTACATATCCAGACAATTTTACTTTAATTATATGACTTCATAGTTGTAGATGTGTTTACTTGACTAGAGTCTATGCTAAACTTTGTTTTGTACTAATATATTTCAAAAGAATAATTTGAATATGTGTGGAATAACCTAAAGGGTGAATGAACACCATAAGTTAAGAGTTCTTTAAAAGGAGATGTTGTTGGCTTCAAGTGAAGTCAAAGTTATTTTTCATGAATGAGTTTATGGAAATGTGTAGAAATAGTTCTTTAGCAAAGGTACGTGTTGGGATAGAGATGAGTGCTTTGTATAATGAATTGGAGCTAATTGATAGGGGAAAAGTGTGATATGATCTAAGTATGACCTTCTCAGTTGTTATGGTGTTGAAAAGTTGTAAATCTAGTGTAATTGAATAATGAAAATGGATCTTACGGTTAACATGTGTGAAGGTTTATTACTTGAGCTACAGAATGTTTCACCTATCCAGAATTATGGAGATCAACATTATTTTCAACTCTCAAGACTGATATCAATTAATAAGGACATTTAAAGTGGTGGATAACTGACTAGAGATAACAAGTTCAAGTTGTAAAGTGCATTTAAATGATTCAATTGAGAGTTAGTAATATAAAAACAGATCTATGGAAGTGAATTGATGTTGGGATGATGAGATTGTGGATTTTAGCAGGTGTATTTATGTGAAATATACAGGTAATTTTAGTGGGAATATGCGTGTAGTGATTGACAATTGTTTTACTTGTTTGAAAGTAGTTTGAGGTATAACATTGGCGACCAATAGTTAATTATGTAAAATAACCAAAGCTACTTCATACATTTTGTGAAAAGACTTTGTGATGCAACTAACTTGGAAGGCTTTTCAGTTAAAGGTTAAAGTAGTTCAAGAAAGAATTTCAGGTTCTTCGAATTTGTGGTTTGTTACTACTCTTATAATAAGACAAAATTTTATGCAATGATTTATAGTATTTTATAGCATTCCTTAAAAAGATTTGAGGAATTTTATATTTATAATGGAAAATGTGATTGAAAATGTTTTATGACATACGAAAAATAAGTAGAAGGACATATATATTGATTTCAAAGTCTAAGGGTTCATCTTCAGGAAATGAAAGTTGGATATAGAACGATGTAGTTACTTGGGTCTTTTTGAGGTTATGGGGATATTATAACATGTTAATCTTATTGCTTGTAAATTGATTCAAATAATTAGAGAAGTCTACAAATATTTAAGTTAAGTGTTGTGGTTTTGTGGTGGTGTTGAGGTTGTTAGTCACTAGTTTTGGATTTTAGATAATTGTGTAATATGACTAAATAAAAGATGATTTGTAGTGTTCTTAGTTATTTGATTCGATAACATCTTCAAGAGAATGTGATAAAGTTGATGCTAAAAGAATTTTGGTTAAATATTCAGGTTTTCAATGGTAGATCTACATCGGTGATAATTGACTATGTTGAAATATGGATTGGTTAGATTAAGAGGCATTGAGAATGTCGATTATGAATGACTTGGGAGAACTTGTGACAAGGCATGTGGATCTTAGTGTATTCCATCTTTGGTATTTCTAAACGAATAACTAGGTTTTTCCCTCTATGATTTATAGAATAGAGTATGGATTAATAGGCCATGGAACTAGTGTAAAAAAGACTAGAATGGTTAGAATGAGGTAGAAATTGTGAAAAAAAAGGCATTAGATATAGATCCTTGGTGGGAGGTTAATGATTGGTGTAGTGTTTGGCCTTTGCCACTCCTCCTGCCTATACCCTGGGTAGGCATGGTACTTAGAACTACAAGAAATTCCAAGTTAACCCTTGGTACTGACCTGCTAACCTAATAACACAACATGAATAAAATGTGAAAGGTGTAAATGGGATTAACTGGACAACCATAAAGCTACATCATAAACTGAAATCTCAAAACGTCAAACATCAACAAGTTGACTAAATAGTAGGGAAACTATAGTGTCAGAAAGACTACCATTAATGATGAGTTGCTGGGAAATTCCCCCAGCTAACTCCAAAATAACTGAAACATCAGGTACTTGAACCAATTATTAATTCTGGAACAAAACATTCGGTCCTCTAATGATGAGAAATTATCAATATACTACTAGAGATTGGATCTGGGATAACCACGGGCATGAAAGTGGATGACTGAATCTATATCATAAGGAGATGTTGCACAAATGTCTATCTATTCAATACTATATAATGTACAAAATATATGGAGTATGCATAAATCATGATGATGCTTAAAACAAGCTTAAAATAAAAACTTAAAATGGATAAGTCCAACCTATTTAAAGTGCATCAAAATTTATTGTACAATGACCCAAATTTATAAGCATGAGTTGGAAACATAAAATATATTGTAGACCATATAATGATGAAACTATTGTTCCAACTACATTTAAAACTATTTTAAATCATATACTAAGGAAAATTTTTGGGAATTTGTCACAACTCGGAGTTACCCTCGAGGAGGAACGGGCATCCTTATCCACTAAGTTGCCTCAGTAGCCTTGTATGGTCCCTTGGCTCAATACTCAAATGTATCACTCCACTCAGTAGAAGTAATATCATAAAAGTATCAGGTAATTTGCATCTTGTAATAGTCAATGATCAATATGAATAAAGAGTTAAAACCCAATCAAAATACTAACTCAATCAAAATACTACTAACTTAAAAACATGTCCTAAAGCCACTACAAAGCTGAATGATATAATTACTAGAACAATGCCTCTAGCTAGCCAAAAATAAAATGATGTAAAAAACCCTTAAGGTTTAAGATCTAATAAAAGTAAAAGAATAATATAACTTCAACTCTGGTTTCGGATGAAATGGGAACTCATAAACTTCTACTTCTCCTCAAGATGAAAATCAAGTCAACCGCAAACATTCGGATGGCTGGCCTGACCTACATGGTAAAAACATGTATCATAGAGTATGTGTCAATACTTAGAATGTACTGAGAATATGTCAAGGTAACATGACAGGCTATATCAATATGCTCAATAATAATGTATAAATCATGAACTCATTTATCCAATGCATGAACAACTCTTACTCTGACTCTCAATATTGAGAAGAAATAATATGAAATAATATAATTTATAAGTAACTTCAAACCTCTACTACGTTTTCCTACCTAAATTAAAAGCTAAAACTACTACCATAAAAAGGTAACATGAAAGAGGAACGATGTAAGCTATAGAAATAAGTACAATAGAGCAAAATCAAGTTGGAAGGCAAGTAGAACCCAAATAACCACACAGAAAGACCAGAGGTACGCATAATAAAAGGAAAACAACCAAACCGTAACTGACTACCTAAAAGGCCAGATAGGGATAATGATCATCCAAGGAACCACATGTGACATCCCTCCTAAGCCCGAGGACTACAACTATACTCGAAAGTATGCAATATAAGGGGGTGCCCAAAAATAAATAAAAGCAACCCACATATACCTTCTCCAGCCTAATGTGCAAGTGTAGGTATGAGTAAAAGTTACCGAAGCAACTCATACCCAGTAGGCTTCAAGGGACCACTTGGCATATAACGATAATAAAATCCGTAAATAACAAAATACAACAAAGGGGTCATAGAAGCAAGTAGTACTGCAAGGAAAGCTAGCTACTCAAATAAGAATCAAGTGCAAGTATACATGTATCGCTAGCTAATCACATGACATGATCTTAGGTGATGAACAAAGATGTACCAGGAATCCTTGCAATAATATATGTGAATAATAATGCAATAATCAGAAGTCAAAGAAGACAAAGGTAGAACATGGATGGTATACTGTAACCTCAAGTAAAAGAGTAGATGACTAAATAAGAGTGTAAGGCACAAAAATCCACATAGCATGAAGCAGCAATTAACCAACTATAATAACTAAGAAATAATATGAATAATATAGTAATGCAAATAAACGATGAAACGTCCCCCAAACAGAAGCACAGCGTACACAAAAACATGCTCACCCATAGGTCCCCCATGACGACCTAAAGGTACACTGAAGAAAACAAGTGCAAAAAGTAAATACATTCATATGAAGTAACAAGTCCAATGTACGTTCCTCTTCCAATACCTGTAGGCCCAGCAGGTAGAACCCATGGAAGGCTAATATAAATATTCCTGGAATATCTCCCCAATGCCATATACCCTCCCCTCCGTGTCAGCCGCAGCCCGAAGGCAAGGTCCATGGAGGTATGTCACCATGTATGATCTCTAACGTCACCATAGCCTCATTTCCTAAATCTTAGAACCTCAAGGGTCTCAGTAGTTTGGCATCTCATGCCTCATATCAATAGTATCAATGAGCCATTCTCAATAAGTCAAGGTGTACAATATCTATAAATCATCGTATAACAAAAAGTACTAAATAAATCGAGTATCCTCAATTTTCCATAAATAGTGGTACCATCTATGTTAAAAAGTTATACTCACTGTCGTATAGTGATGTACTCAAGTCCCAGCAGTTGTACTCACGGCAGAACGGAGTTGGTCTTAAGTCCCAGCATTTATTAGCAAAAATGAAGTTTCTTGGTGCCATAATGTAAATCCTGGACTAAAATAAGTGAAAATTATTTACCGGGTGATTGATACAACGTTGAGTCAATAATAGTTAAAAGCCATTACTTATATTATTATTAAATATTCCAATTTATCAACTTATATCATCATTCATCATTATTACCCAAATCATCCTCTAGCCTCTATGGCTTAATAATCAAGTGGTGATACTGACCCAGCCCCAATGCACTCTAATCGGAGCCATAGGCCCAACCTCTCGTGTCATGAATGCATAACACATCAACAAGTATACATATAAATATATGATTATGTAATATCAGTATCTTATACCCTGCACAGGTATCTCTAGTCAATTCTGAGTCACATGCACCGTATCAATCGGTTGCAAAAATATAAATATCAACATGGGACGGAAAAAAGAACAATACAGGATCACTATATCTGCCTAGCTACCCAACCCATGGATGTTATTTAGTATAATTATTAAAGTTATAAGCCCAAAGATAGCCCTACGGAGCCTACCTGTAGTCCATGATAAAGTGCTGCATATTTACGAATCTTACTCCGACTAACGTCAAATGATCTCTAAATGATCTGAAACATACATCAAAGTATTCTATATGTTAATACAAGTCTAATGGTATAATTTATACTAAATTTCAGACCAGGCCTAAAATGGACTTGTGGGGCCCGCTAGCCAGAATTGAAAATAAACTTTACTATTGGGACCCCAACATTACTAGGAACTCGTCCTCCAAAATTAAGCACAATTTGAGTGCGGGAAGGGCTTCAAAATATCTTGGTAGATTTGACCTTAACGAGGTTGGAGGTGCGATCTTTATGGATTAAATGAAGGAATTACAGTGTATTAATAATCCTAGAAGAAATGTATACTCAAATAACA